>PRKT01001448.1:37127-58573 GCA_003671525.1 Saccostrea glomerata
AACAAACTTGAATCTACACTACCTGAGGATGATTCCACGTGAGTTTCATCTTCCCTGGCCCAGTGGTTCTTGAGAAGAATATTTTTAAAAATTTTTCCTTTATATTCCTATGTAAAACTTGGGTCGGCCATTTTGGCCCCACCCTAGCCCCGGGGGTCATGATTTGAACAAACTTGAATCTACACTACCTGAGGATGATTCCACATGAGTTTCATCTTTCCTGGCCCAGTGGTTCTTGAGAAGAAGATTTTTTAAAAATGCCATTAATTTTTCTCTAATTCGTAATTATCTCCCCTTGGAAAAGGGCGTGGTCCTTCATTTGAACAAACTTGAATCCCCTTTACCCAAGGATGCTTTGTGGCAAGTTTGGTAGAAATTGGCCCAGTCGTTCTTGAGAAGAAGTCGAAAATGTGAAAAGTTTACGGACAGACAGACAGACGGACGCCGGACAAAATGTGATCAGAAAAGCTCACTTGAGCCTTCGGCTCAGGTGAGCTAAAAATGACTGAAATAAATAAAGTACCAAATTAAGCAGAATTATATCTAGCAAGTTCTTGCAGATGCAAGTAATGCAGATGGAATTGTCTTGTCTGTCTTCTAAATTGTCCTAATTATGATGAAAAGGATGATCCACAAGATGAAACACAGCCTTTAAGTCCGGCTTAATGTTGGCTTATAGGTCCTTAATGGTGGTTTAATGGTTGTCTTTAAGTCACCATTAAGCACCTTTAAGTAACATTTACATCACCATTAAGTAACCATTAAGCCAACTCAACATCCTTAATGGGTGCTTAAATGTAGCTTAATGGTAGCATAATCAACATTAAAGTAGGTCTATACTCGCACTACGTTATTTACGAATAGTAAAACCGGAACCGCGCGTCCTTTTTCCGAAATGAGAGTTATTAACTATATTGGTTTGACCTGTACTTAGCGTTTTAAATATCCGGTAACGATTTTGCTCGAAGTCAATCGCGTCAACAAACACATATTGTACAGTTTAAGGATAGATTAATTAAAAAGAAAAGGCTGGGAACAACTTTCGGTTGACAGAAATAATTAGGTAATAAAACGATATTTCTGTGAATGATGAAAGTTTGATATGCTACGTCGAAAACACGGACCATATACATGCTACATCAGAACTTGACTGTATCAAACTATCGAGGCGACTTTTGTCGGTGGCCAAGTTGAAGCTTATAATGATAATTCGGAAGAAAAGTAATGTCTACGATTTGACTTAGAAAATTTATGGATTTTACCAATCAAACATTACAAAATTTACTCTAAATAATAAAAATTGCATGAAACACATACCCCCTCCCCCAACCTGCCCACCCACGGACCCCAATGCAAAATTATCTTTTGAATAAGTATTTGACAAAAGTTGATTCACTTGCAGCATACTTTGTTACTTTCTGTAAGAAAATCATCCAGTTTTTGAAAATCAGTGAATTACTTTCATTTTCATCATCTCCAATTTAATGACAGGTGTGTTTTATTTTTATTTTTTTTTTCGAGTAAAATAAGATGAACTTTAGGGACAATTGGTTTTGGGTGTGTATAATTATTGTTTTAAATAATGTACAAGCTTGTTAATACAAGTATACACTCAAACATTAACAGTATTACAGAAATATGTGGCAATACATTACTTCTGGAAGAAAGAAAATAGGGGGGTACCTTTAGTGTAGAGCTCATACCATGAAAAGTAATGCGTCAACATATAATTTTTTAAGTTTATTATTTTCCTTAAAAAACCCATAATTAACCCATAAACCCATAATTAAATATAATTTATGAAAAAAAATAATGCAAATTTACGAAGTTTGAGTCCATAATTTTTTTTTTAATGACCGAGATTGTCCTGGGAAGCATATTTTCTCACATTAAATTTTGATACAATAGCCTAACAAAGTGCATCTATTTATAATAATTCATGCAAAACAATGATATTTTATTGTTTAATAACATGTATACTCTATTATGGGTATTTAAGTTGAATATTTAGACTTAAATCAATTTATATACAACAAAATCTAGGATAGGTAAAATTTCAGTATTTTACATTTCGGGGTATATACTCCGATAGGCTATAGCGGAAAAGTGAACATGTTGACATATAATTTTTCTTGTGTCTATCCATTGGTGGGATGTATGTCTATCTTATAAAAGCAGATTTTTAAAGATTGAGCCCATTTAGTGCCGAGTATAGGACTACCTTAAGCTACCATTAAGGTAGACGTACAGGTGCTTAATGTCCAAACTCCATTAAGCCACTATTAAGCTACCATTAAGCCATCATTAAGTCACATTACGCAGTCAATAATTTTGTTTATAAGGGTGAAATATTTTTTGTATAGTGATTTGTTATCAATATTATAAATTTGATATCTTGATTTAGTAAAAATATTGAAAAAGAACGAAATTCAAAATCCACAAAAAAAACCGCCACAGTCGTGGATCGATCCCTTGACCTTTAGATTGCAAGAGAACGCCTTCCCCTATAGGCTATCGCCGCTCTTGATAAAGTGAGGAAAATATTTAATATATAACCTTTACTTTTTTTCAAAATTTGTTTCGACTTGTTAAGGTACTTACTTGTATTTTGTTGAATATTTCCAAAAGTCTTGAATTTATTAATACAAATACAAATACAAATATTTTATTGGCACAAACACAATTACAGTAATTGGTAAAGGCCCATAGAAAACATAGTGATAAGTATGAAAATACAGTAGAACACAACTAGGATACAAACAATTGGTGTAGCAAATTATGTATTGTAATTATCAAATACTAAATACATACGTATGATTCAGTACAATATAGTTATTCATTTATGACTAAAGTATTTTTTCTTATATCAGATATTTGACATAAAAATGATGATAATATTTTAAGAACCTTTTTACAACTAGTATTCATCAATACTTTTAAGAATTTGTCATTATTATCAATTGTTTGGTTAAAGTCAGGGAAAGTGGATAATTTAGTTTTGAATATTTTTCTCTGTGCTTCGTATTTTGGACATAGCAAAATGAAGTGTTTTTCATCCTCAATATCAAAGTTTTGACATACTTTACATATCCTATCATTTTTATTAGTTTCAACATATCTACCTTTTTCAATTTCTAAGTTATGTGCACTTAATCTAATTTTTGCTAAAAATGATCTATCATGCAGTGACTCTAGTTTGTCAACATAATGTGCACGTTTATTATTAAGACAAAAGTTCTGATAAAAAGACAGTTTTGAGGAATTCATAATACTTGCATTTTGTTCTTGTAATATTTGATCATGAATGCGTTGTTTAATAATGCCAAGCACTGGTTTCATTGACATATTTAAATTTGTTAAATAAGAAAATCCTAAGTTATTAAGACAAGTTTTTAAACACAGAGACCATGTGTTAGTTTCTTTAGTTTTGATAAAAATTTCATGTGCCAATGTATGTTCCATTGAAATTAAATGATCAAGGTATTTGATAGCAAACATAGTTATTTTTGATCTGACTGGGAGTCTCCCGAGTTCAGAATAGCAACCGTTATTTGAAGTTTTGCAATGGACTCCTAAGATTTCTTTTAAAAATTTAATATGAAATTTTTCATAAGATGCTGAGCCATAATTTTTTTGTACGAAGTCAATACCCCATACTTCGCTCCCATAAAGCAAAATGGGAATTATCATAGTATCAAATAATTTTTCTAACAATTGACAGGAATGATGTAAACCGAGGGATTTCTTTACCTTGAATAATGCTTTTCTGGCTTTATCAACTAACCGAGCTGCAGCAAGATTAAATTTGCCATTACATTTAAGATTTATACCAAGATAACAATATTTGTCAACGGTTTCAATACAGGTACCATTAATAGTAAAATGGTTTAAAAAGGTTTTACCATTAGAATTAAATACAATAATTTTTGATTTTGATGTATTAATCTCAAGCTTCCAATTAACACAATAATTTTCAAGAGTATTAAGGCCACATTGTAGTCCATCTGGACTACTTGACAACAAAACTAAGTCATCTGCATATAATAAGCAGTGTATTTTTGTGTCCTTTACCAATATCGGATCAGAATCCATACTGTTCAATTCATCAACAATTTTGTTTATGAAAATGTTAAAAAGTAATGGACTTAATACATCGCCTTGTTTAACACCCCTTTGAGATATAAAGGGTTCACTTAAACCCTCATGAAACTTTATTTTGTTCGTGGTGCTTGCATACATAGAGTAAATCACATTGAAAATTTTCTTAGGAACACCATTTTTTAGAAGTATGTAAAATAGACCTGTTCTCCAAATAGTATCAAATGCTTTTTTCAGATCAATGAATGCTGCATAAACTTTTTTCTTTTTGAGTTTGTAATGCTCAATTATAGATTTTATAGAAAAGATATGATCGGCCGTTCTGCTGTGTTCCATAAAGCCAATTTGATTTTTGCTAATTTGATTATTATCTAGAGTAAATTTGATTAATCTCAAATGTATGATTTTATTGAATACTTTCCCTAAGTTGGAGCTAATCGATATTCCTCTATAGTTGTTTGGGTCAGATTTACTACCTGTCTTATGCAATGGGACAATAAAAGTTTCATTCCATATTTTAGGGAACTCCCCTTTTTCAAATACAAAATTAAAAAGTTTAGTAAGTGACCCGAGCAAAGCATGTGTACTATTTTTTATCATTTCATTTGATATTAAATCAATAGATGGAGATTTACCATTTTTCAAAGATTTAATGGCTTTAAGTATTTCACTAGATGTTATTGTACTATTTAGTACATCCATGTCGAAATATGACTCTTGTTTCTTTTTTAGCTCTTCAAATTTTTGAGTAGTTTCCCTTTGAAATGCATTTAAGTTTGAATTATCCAAAGATAGTTTTTTAAAATGATCTTTAAACTTGTCATGAGGTAATACATCTTCATTTGGGCACTTTGATGAACGATCAAGTTTATTAATTAATTTCCAAAATGATTTAGGATTGGAATTAAGAGATTTCTCAAGCTCAGTATAAATCTTTTGTTTGCATTGTCTCTGCTCGTATTTACATCGACGTCTGAAACGTGAACGTAATGAATAAAATGCTTTTCGATATTCAGCATTAAAAGGGAATTTGTTAACTAATTTTTCATAGTTCTTGACTGAGGTTCTTAGTTCATCACATGAATCTGAAAACCATGATTTTTTGTTATTATTATTTTTAAATTTTCTACGATTTACTTGTTTATTTCTCATCTTAACAAATTTGGCTGACATGTTGGCTGTTTCAATTAGAATTGAGTTAACTTCATCCACCATATTATTAACATTATCAAAATCTTTTCTCATGAAATTAGTAATTTTACTTTTTATAGTTTCACTTTGAATGTTAGACTTGAATAACATAATGGCTTGATCTGTCCAAATGAACTTGCCTGGTAAAGGGGAAAGTTTTGATGATGTACTGGTACATTTTGTGTTACACTTAGAAATTAAACCACATACAATAGGACAATGATTTGACAAAGCAGTAAAATCCTCTACTTGAAAAAATCCTACAGATTGTAAAAGTTCATTGGATACAATGGTATAATCTACAAGGCTACACCCATTATAAGTAAAACATGTTGGTCTACCAAATAAATCACATGTAGTTCGACCATTCAGGATTCTTAAACCTGCTTCTTTACAAACATTTAAAAGATGTTTACCACTATTATTTGTTCTTTTGCTATCTAGATTATTTCTAGGCAAATTTACATCATATTTATAAAAAACATCATCATTATTTGAATGATTCAATTCATCATGTAAAACAAAATCAGGCATAGTGTTGGTGTATGCGTTAAAATCACCTTGAATTATTATATCCCCAGCTTTGCTAAATTTAATTATGTCCTCTAGTAGAACTGAATAAAATGTTTCAATATGATCTACTGTACAAGTTGTACTTTCAGGGGATATGTAAATAATAGCTAAATAAATATCTCTTTGAAAACCAAAAAAATGTTGGTCAAGCTTAATCCAACATACATCTGAATTATTGGATTTTAAATTTGAAATACCTTTGGAAATGGAGCTTTTAGCATAAATGCTTACCCCTCCAGAATTTCTTCGGGCTTTTTTGTTTTTTTTTCTTGTTTTAGCAACAATTAAGTCAAAACCTGGCAAGTCATTACACTTATTTTCATTTTCTAACCAGGTTTCTACTAAACCAAGGATATGGAAATTTGAAATTATCTGTAAAAAATTACTATCGTTTTGTTTGCAAGTTGAAAATCCTTCAATATTCCACATTGCTAACTGGAGGAGTGAAGAATTGTCAAATCTTTTTGATATTTTGGAACTGGACATAATTTCACAAAAATAAAAATGGGTTGTTTTGAATATTGGGATGAAAAGAAAAATGATATAAATTTGTACAAATAAGTACCATATAGATACAATATCATGACATTCAAATTAAGCAATATGATTTCATATTCAAGCATCTGAATCAAGTAGGTATACATACACATGACATTTCAAATAGGAGTATTGTAAGCATATAATGATACAAGTATATAAAAATAAGAATAACTGAAAAAGACTTTTTCCAGAACTTTTGAATAATCTGTAGAGGAAAAGCAAATGTGTATAAGTACCTACATATTATTATTATATTTTATCTGGTAAATTGACATTTTCTGTTTGAATGTAGAAAGATTTTTTTTCCCACTTTTTTAACGTAAAGTAAGGATTGCTTATTTAAGTCATCAATGGACCAGAATCATATGCAATAATCACAATCACAAAACAAATGATTCCTGTTTATACAGCTGGGTGTTATTCTGCATCCATGGAGCAACGGGGAGAAGTTTGGGTGGTGATGCCAAGGCGGATACATGGTGGGTTGGTTTTGAGGTGGACACCATTGGAAACTGTACGGAAAACTTGTGTGACTGGGCGGCATCATATTGATATGCTGAACAGGACTGTTAGGTTGAAAGTTATCATACATGTTAGGACTGGATGACGGTCTTGACATATCAATGTTGCCCATTTCTAGTTTGACATTTTCATGGGATGGTGCAGAAGAAGGACGGTTGAAGGGACCATTTCCATGTCCATGTCGGCTGTAGTTTTGTCTGTTTGGTATCTGCGGATACAGGTTCATGGCGGTTTTCAGATGTTTGATCATCGTTATGAGACCAAGGTTGTTAAGGTGTACATTGTCATGAAACATGTTCTCTGATGGTCTGAAATTGTCAATAACGGTCACATTCGGATAATTCATGCAGACAGATCGAATAGTACGATTTGCTTCCTTCACTATATCTTCAGGAATATCCCTCCTGCTAGTAATGAGTGACACAAATATTTTTGTGTTTTCCCAAACATTGGTACACATGTTGAGAAGCCTGATAAACTCATCTTCTTTCACTCCATCTTTTTGTAGGTCTCGAGTGCCAATATGCAAAAGAACTGATTTAGCGTTGAAATTAATCAAAATATAAACAATTTTATTTTTGTATCTTAACATATTAATATATACGAGGGGTGTTAAAAAAGTTCGCGGACAAGTTCAAATGTGAGCGCGCTATTTCCACAAAAGCGGTCAAACTTAGAATCTTTACTTTTTTTCCAATAAATATACAAGCCATTGTTGCTCTCCGGTGATTATTAAGAAATATACAGCTTTTTTAGTCTGATAAAACTTGCTTCAAGGAGCATGCTACATTTGGGCAAGTTAACATCACAAGGTCCCTTTATTATAAATAAAAATTGCACAATTGTAGCTCAAAGAGATTTATGATATTTTACCTGCTCCTAAAGTATTCATAAAACTTCACTGGGAGAAATTTTGCACTAAATTGTAGGGTATATGACTGTTTTATAACCGTTTGTATATGATCATTGCGGAAAAAACACAGACATGATTCCAGAAAAAAGCAAAGAAAGCTGAAGGGGGGTCTGGGGGTCCTCCCCCAGCGGGGTTTCAAGGGGCAGCGGCCCTGATCAGGGGGCCGAAAATGGTTATTGTAACATTCAAAAGCCCCCTGAGAACTGAAATTTTACAGCACATATTTAAATTTTGAATGTAAAAAATGAACTTGAAAATGTCTACTTAACTGTCTTATAGTTCTTTTTTGGACAAATAAATTTAAATGAGAAACACTGAAGTTATTTATTTTTTAAGGTGTTGACAATATGTCCCAGTCTTGCTTTTTTGGCAGCATGAACAATTAATTCTTTTGCCTTTCGTTTAGACTGAGTATGTTTAACACGAATATCTAACTGTCTCTGTTTCAAAATTTTTTCATCCTTTTTCTTATCTAGATCAGCTTTATATTCCCTGTTGGAGCTATTCATATTTTTGCAAAGTATTTTGTCCACACTTTCATGCATGTAATCCTTCTTGTGAAAAAACTGAATGGCTGTTTTTTCATCAGCACTAAGTCTATATTTAATAGTCTGTATGGCACTGTAGGTCTCCAGATTCAATCTTCCAGACTTGTTGTCAATAACATCATTCATGACATTGAAAGATGATTCCACCTGAGGACCATGGAAACAGCTAAGTAAAGCTTGTACCAGTTTTGAGAGGTTGGATATTTCTGAACAACTTCGTCTTTTCCCCACCAATGATCTATTCTGGTATCTTCTATCTCTGGAAGTGAATTGTCAATATGAAACTTCCTGATTTCTTGGTCATATTCCTCAGCTTCAGCTTCATTGAGTACAGTGGTGGCATAAGTAGAAAGCTTCTGCATATATGACAAAGTCTGAGAATGGCCCCTGGTCTCTGGATGGATAGCCCCAAGTGATTGAAGGAGTTGATTGGTTAGAGGTAACTTATCCTGCAACATCTTACCACACAGTGTGTAGGCATCACCAACCTGAAAGAAACAATGTGTACTTGAATTATTTTTAAAAAAATAAGACAAAATAATTAGTACATGTACATTGAATACAAAATATAAATAATTTACTTGTTTCAGAAAGCCTTTGACAACATAATCCTTCTTGGTTGATTTTCTGACAACTGACTGTGCCTTTACCCCAATACACATGTTTTCTGCATTTAACTGATTGCTTTGGCTTGAAATATCTAGTTTCTTCAACCTTGATGATGATTTGGCCCCCTGCACAACATCTGGCTTGATGAAACAAACTAAGAACTCCTTAAACAGTCTAACCTGCAAGAAGAGTTCTCAATAATTTATGCACATTGCAGTAAGAGATAATATAAAAAACAAAACAAGGATTCTTAATTTCTTTGGTAAAAAACATTTTCAAAATTTTAAGATAACCTGTTCTTCATGTAGCAAGTGAATTAGGGGTTCCTTCATCTCGAAAAGGATCACAAAGCTCTTCAGTAAGGGGAAGACTGATGAGTCCGATTATCAATTTTGCAAGCTTCCTTTCATGAAAAAGTTTGTTGACTATCCTCAACTTCCTGTCCCTTCCGTCCTTAGTTAGTTTTTTTTCAACAGTTCCTGTAGAGTACAAAGTAGATAATGACCTGATAACATAAGATATAGTAAAGAAATAAATAATTAACATTTCTTATTTTGTATATTTGTTTAATGGACGTTGAGATTGAATACCGTTCGTTATTTCCATATCCTTCTTGTACTAGATGTAAAGCTTGAAATCATGTGGCGAACTCGTATAACTGGAAATAGATACAATATTCTTTACCTTTCAAAACAACGGATGAATCCCAAAGATATTATTTAGGGATTCGACTGTAAAAACTAGTAAAATCTTTGAAACTTATCTCTCAGCCTCCTCTACAAGACATGTCTACTGTCTTGATGAATTATTATAACAACACAATCTTCATCCATGTAATGTTCATAGTTTTCTTCATCGTCTTCCTACTAGTGCCCCCCTACAGGCGATTGGTCACTACAAAACAGTCCTCGGCTTCAGTTATTGCCTGACCTCGGGCGTTACTATCACTTCCCACCAGGGTGTTTCCTGCGGATGATCCTGTGGATCTCCTGAGGTTTGCTTGCTCATTCCGATGTCGTTTTCTTGCGGCTTAGATAGGGCCAGGGGCATGTTTGCTTCCCCCGGATCCTGCGAATTAAGATACCGGACATTCTGTCCTAACAGATTTATCCCTCCTATGTTTTAGTCTGGCATGTCTACTGACTTGATTTCTTCGACTTGCGTATCTGCAACTTCCTACACCGTAGTGGAATAACTCAATGTGGCCCTGATGGGTTTCTTGCCAGTGTACTTTACAGGTTCGATAGTTCGCTAACCGTATATTACAATCAACGATAAAATTTATATATTTAAATTGTTCATGCGATGAATAAATAGATACAATTGTCAGTCATCTATGACAAGGAAGTTAAAGGAGATAAATTAATAATAACTATGGAAAGCTATGAGATTATAAATTATATATTATAGATTATAAATTACTGTCAAGGCTCAAATATGCAATATATATATACAATTCTCAGACATGCTTTTTTGTCTATCTTTTGCTTTAACTTGTTTAATACACAGTCTCTCTTAAAATGGTAAAAATATATTTTTAACACAATACTGTCCTACGTTCTTGTATGAATCAAGTGGAACTTATGAATCAGCTTGAGTCACCCTATTCCTCCTCTTCATCTGCACTGTCTCTCCAGCTACCAAGGACTGCTTGAAGGGGTTTGCTTTTGGAAGGCAATTCTAGGTACATTATCTTTCTTCCCCTTCAGATGGACTGGCAATATCCCCTTGTATTCTTTCTTAAGAACCTCCTAGGCCTTCACAAACTTCTGCCAAGGCACGCGTCGAACTCTGAAGATCCTTTGCCCAGCCTTTATATCTGACTCGGCTTGTACCTTTTCTTTGGACAAAGATGTAAAGGAGGCAGTTTTGAAGGAAGGCCTTTTGCAATCGTATGTATCGTTGATATATAGAAAAGTGGAAATGTTAAGTATTGCGTATCAATTATAAATGTAGTGATCAATACATGTATTCATATGACAATGTGCCATAGACAATTTAGAGGAGTAACAGAGTATTTTCTGCGCTTGATCACCCTAGCACAACGTCTTTCAGAAGCAGTGAGAAATGTTTTACATAGTGATTCTCGAACTCTTTTCCTCTGTGCTCTTATTATGTTCCCCAAACGAAGTTTGGGAACCTATTGTTTTTACTTTTTCTGAATTTTTTCTTTGTTCTCCGGTACTTTTTTGTCCGCGAGTGTTCTCGTAAACTACTCATCCGATCTAGGTGAAACCTTTTTAGGGTCACTAGGTATGTTATGTAGATGTGCGGAACGAAGGTCATTTTGCGCGCACGTGCGTGCAGGTGCGCGCACGTGTAACACGTGAAATGACCAATATAATAGATTTAGCCGTAACTTTTTAAATATTGGAAGAAATGCTTTGAAACTCATAATATAAGGATATAATAGTAGTATAGACATGATGACATGGTCAAAATAGCAAGATCTCACGCGCATGCAGGTGCCCTTCGCTGCGATTGGCTGAAACTTGAAGTCTAAATATTTATTTTGTTTTCTGACAAAATCCTTTGAAATTTTGAACATAGTCTTACATTATAAAGGTCTACAGCATGATATATAAGAATAATCATGAACGCACGCACATGCACGTGTGCTGCAATCTGATTGGCTAAAACTTTAAATGCCCACAACTTTCTTGGTTCTCAATAATACAGGGTGAAATTTCAAATATGAATAGATATAATGATTGCCTACATTATACTACTACAGACCCTGAGACGTGCTACTACCCCAAAAAAGCGTGTGGCTTTCGTGCGCTTTCCGTTTCGTGCAAACCGTGTAGCGTTTCGTGTAAACCGTGCAGCGTTTCGTGCAAACCGTGTAGCGTTTCGTGTAAACCGTGCAGCGTTTCGTGTAAGCTCCAAAGCGTTTCGTGCAAAACGTGTAGCGAGCGTGCGAAAAGCGTGTGAGAAACGTGCGACTTTCGTGTAAGAACCGTGTGAGAAACGTGCGACTTTCGTGCAAGAATCGTGTAAGATTCATTCGGAAGTCATTTCATTTTAAATATGGCTATCGATGGGTCAGGATGTAAAATTCTATTAGTAGTTTATAATTGAATTAGTTATGCTTGTGATATTATAGGAGTAAAAACAAAAAAAAAATGGAACAACAAAATGAAATTAAACGGTAATGTATGATTTATATTTCTTTGATTTCTTTTCCTTTTATAGAAAATTTGTTCAATTTTCAATCAATTTATCAAATTATACTCGTAAAAATATTACATTGAAATGAATAACTAATACCTGTATATAAAAATTGTATTTTATTAAACAGTCATTCACGATATTGGCATTCGTTTTTAAACAGTTGGATAAATAAATAAATAAATTCGAACTGACAATTATTTATCAATTAATTACAACTGTCAGAGTATTAAATATTTCTATCGGTTTTTATAATACAAGTGTACTAAATTTAATTTAAACAGCTGCTTAATGTGGATTTTTGAACAATTTTCATTGAATTAATGATAAAGCAGTAAAAATGCCCGAGATATTCCGAGTAGAAAAATCCAAACCGTGCGAGAATCGTGCACAAAGCGTGTGAGAAACGTGTACAAAGCGTTTCGTGCAGCCTTTCGTGTAAACCGTGCAGCCTTTCGTGCAAAGCGTTTCGTGTAAACCGTGTAGCGTTTCGTGCAAACCGTGTAGCGTTTCGTGTAAATCGTGCAGCGTTTCGTGCAAACCGTGTAGCGTTCGTGTACCGTTCGTGCAGCGAGCGTGTGGGGTAGTAGCACGTCTCAGGGTCTGTATCAAAAGTAAATACATGGACGTGCATGCACATGCGACCGCACACAATGTATTAAAAGACAGTATACTTGAGTGTTTGATGTTCATGCAGAATAAAGAACTTCTAAATGTCAAGACATGTAACATACTGAAGCATGCTGATCTTTTTACCCTTGACCTTGAAACTTAGGTCAAGGTCACTGGTAACCTGAATAAAATGTTGATATTAACTATTTGGCAACATCACCTTGACCTATGAACTTGAAATCGACCTTAACCTTTGTCCTTGACCCAAGGGTAAAAAGAAACATGAAGTACATGTACATGTATCTAGAAACACCTTTCAGAGTTTATTTCGGTTGACAGGTTAGAAGTTAAAGACGTGGTGGTTTTAATGACCTTGACCTTTCATCCAAATGTCACAATCAATCTTAAGTTCTTGGAATAAGATACAAGATTCAACTCCAACGTTAAATAGGTTAAGAATAAAAATACCCCCCCACCCCCCCACACACAAACAAATCAAATTAATGGCAATGTAGAGAATCACTGTTAAACTCAAATAGCACCTTGGACCCACATAAAATTTCAGGAAAACTGCAGAAAAGAGCTCGAGGAAAGTGTATTAAAATATTTCATTTGAGTTTCCAAAGTATATAGAAATTATTAATTCATACAGAAAAAATTACAAATCCTGTTGTGTTTCAAATTAAAGTGCAGATGACCAAAGTTGGCATATAAGCCTTTTATAGCCTATTAATTCAGATGTCGTTAATAGCATTCGATTCTACTGATTTGAAATAATATTTTAATACCAAGCATCCTTTGTTTAATTTACCTTTGAAATTTATTTGAATTTTTCTTAGAATTACGCAATCCCCAGAAATAGCGATTTTCCGTATATTAAAAAATCAATATACATGTACGCTCCTTCGTAAAATAATCAGATATTTGCATTCATGAAAAAAACATTGATAAGAAGGTGCTAAACAATATAGGTCACATTAGCTGACACGAATGTCTTTTTAAACATCTCTTGTAAAACCCAGAGAGTAGCCCCCTATGCATTGGAAAAAATGAATAGTTCCGGTCAAAAAACCTTTATATATTTATTTACAAAGTATATAAAATTTACCAGGCACAGGTATCAGAGTTGTCAAAATGGCCTGAGAGGAAATATTTAAAAAATTCTGAACAGAAAGGAAAATCCCTTTTCCATGTATGGAACTACTATTGAATAAGTTGATTTTGATTGGTTAGGTATTGGCGTGATACCCTTAGTCGACTTTAACCCTGCCTTGTCGTCGGAATAAAACCAACTTTGAGCCCGAGGTTAAAATAATCAGAAAAATAAAATGTGAATCGATATATCAAAAATATGACATATGCTTGAAAAATGGTAAATTTATGTATGTATGTTTTTCTTTCATTCGCGGGATAGAAAGATATGTTCATCACTTAATCAACATGCCATAATCATCTTGCATATGCATGTAGATGTACCTGTGCGCGCATGCAAAACGTTAAACAATATATCGTTGATAGTTGATATCATTGTAACTTTTATATTCTTAAATGAAATCTTGGGATACTTAGCATATTTACATGTATAAAAGGTCTTAGAGGAATAAGGCACGAAAAGGGACATGGGGAGCGTTTGGGGAACATCTGTAACGGTCCTCGTTACAATTAGCACTAGTTCCTTTTGAGTTTAGTAAACGTAATGTACAAATCATTAAAAACATTAAACTGTAGCACATACTACCTTATCAATTAGCATGAAAATAAAAAAAAAATACCTAAAAAAGTTTTAAAATGTACATGTAACAATAAAGTTTTCGGGTTTCATATAAAATGGAAAGAAAGGATGACTGCACTTAACGCCGGTTTTTGGGTCTTTTTCAATCTATGTTGTTATATTTATATTTGCTTTTATTTTTGTCTCAAGTCATTTATTTTAAAGTTTGATTTATTTCCAAATGAAATGCAATGTCATAAAGGTTATAAAGTGCGTTGCAATCAAATCATTCGTTGTTTCCTTACCCCACCTCCGTGCAAATATCTGGAAATTAGACTTATCTGCCCTTGATTGAAGATAAGATTTATAAATATGTATCAGAGGTGGAGCTTAAATTGTGATGAGCTAGTGGTCTAATATTAGAATATCTACTGTATTTATATTTGGTGCATTTTCTTTCTCTCTCTTTCTCGTCATATGTTTGTCACTATTATTTTTTTTAGTTTTCAAATAAAGTATATATAACTAATGTAACATATAACAGGTAGACCTGTAAAAGTAGCCATTCTCATTAATAATCAACAGCAATGTCTGATATCAATAATTCGCGTGTTCGAATATAAGTGCCGATTAGCTCAGTCGGTAATGCACAGAATCAATAATATTTAGGTCCGGGGTCGAGACCCGATAGCAACAATAAAACCGACTTCCTTTTTTCCCTTTTATAAAAAAAAAAAACAAAAAACACCACAATTACTCTTTTTTTAGTTTCTTTTATAATTACTTTTCCCTATGAATTAGAGTGCTGAGGATGGTATGATTTCAATTTTTTTTTATACTGGGTCTTAGTTAGGATGTTCATATTGAGCAATGATTTAAAACATAATAAATAAATCTCTTTTTTCGTGTAGACTACGAACATGTAGAGACATGCATTCAAAAATATATAAGGATAGTAAAATGAAATGCTTATGAGATATATATATGTTGTAATGACATTTATTACATAAACAATACAGTTAACAAATACACAAATATACAAAGATAACGAGCGCACACAGCAGCAAGTTATTATGTATGAGAGGCGCACACAGCAGCCCCAGACCGCACACAGCAGGTCGAAATAGTTCACAAAAGTTACCAGTGGTTTCTTACACAGAATGGCGTCTTCTTCTACTGCTACACATGAACGCGTGACGTCATACACACACATACACAAAAGGGGTACAACACGGGAATACATATAGGGGCTCGGCACAGGATACAATTTGTACTACATTCCCCACTGTTCCAAAGAAATGATCCTCTCCTGGACCTGAAATAAAAACAAATAATGCGGCAAGTCACCGCATTGCAAGAAATACACAATAATATATACAACAGACATGAAGCAACATGAATTAAATATGGTAAAGGCATTTAAGGTTGTGAAGGGTTTGTGTCAGGACGTCAGACACTGTTGTCCTCTTAAGTTTCGCAACCCTCTCAGCCACTGGCAAAAGAGCCCATGGGGTGTTGACATCCATGCAGGAAGTGGGTGGCAAGTATGGAGCATCTGACTCCAGCAAAATCCTGTCCATGGGCATTGCACAGAGAGCGTCCGCGGTTTCAAACAATCCCAGGAGACTAGAAGTGAAACCAAACTTTACATTTGGTAAACGCTCCATCCATGCAATGGCTTCTTCTGGGCTCCCAATGTAGCAGTGCCTATGGATCCGCAAGTCTGTCAGACCCAACTCCTCCAAAAGAGCAAGGAATTCTCTGGCTGCGTACCCAGAATGGAGGTCTCGGCAGTGGACTACGAGTGTGAGGTCCATGTCCTTCGCCAAAGGAAGAATTTCTCTAAGAAATGCTCGTTGGCGGGCAATCGATTCCTTCTTGCAGTGCTTTAGGCTTTGGCATCTTGGACTGCAGCGGCAAGATGTTGTAAAGTCTAGGCCAACCTCTCCTAAGCCAACACAACCTGGTTCCTTCAGAAGTTCGCGCAGCAGTTCCATGGAATAATCGCTCTTCACAGTGTGAGGGTGGAGCCCAAAAGTTAAGTAGATCCTCGGATCTCTAGCCTGCTGGCGGAATCGTTCCCAATGATCTGGGAAGACGTAGTTGGCAATGGCCACACTAAGTCGGAAATCAGGGTCACCGAACTCATCTTCCAATGCAGAGAAATCCCTCAACCTAGTCCGTGAAAGCAGGATGTCTAGATGGAAGTGGGAATCCCCAAAATGTTGTTGTAGTAGGTCTGGCCTGCTAAGGGAAAGAACTGGTGCCACCAAGTTTCCAGAAAAAGTCAGCTCTTGCATGGTCGCAATAACATCCCTCTGCCCTGCAGGTAAAAGGAGCTGTAAGAGATTACATATGATTCTCCAGTGAACGAGTGAAGCCACAGATGTCGGTGGATGAATGGAAAAACATTGAGACCGGGCAAGACCATTAGCATCCTCATACAGGTTCAGCAACTCGACTTCGCCATCAGTAAAGTCTGATGCTGCAGGATTCATTGTATCCACATACAGATGCTTCTCAACCACAAAACAGAGAAGGTTGTCCAGAGACCCCAGTCCAATATGATAACATATCCTGTGTAGCGAACCATTCATGAGAATGACCCAACGACGTCTATTTGCCTCATTAAACAAAGCACCCTCGGGATGGCCCTCAGCATTAATATGCTTTGCTCTAAGGAAACACTGCTTCCCTTCCTGGACTCCACATTTCCAACATGCTGTCAAAGCTCCAAAGTACCATGGAAGGTGAGAGCGCAAGACATGGGGCTTTATAGCTGGTGTCCTAGCAGTGCACAGCGGACACTTCCGTCCGGACAATATCTTTGGTCTCTCTGGCACTTTCACTGAATCATCTTCCATGTCTTCTTCATAGTCTGGCACGAACAATGCTTCTTCCATATAGTCAGACATATTGCTGTACAAAAATAGAACTACTAATCATTACATCATGAAATAAATAACAAGTATTAGTACCTTATTGAGATAAATGACCTCAATAAGTTTGACTTATGCCTGCCTGGCACAATATAACCAAATAAAAAGAGCACAACTTGTAATTATACATAATCTTCCAGATGAGCAGGTTTCTTGATCTTTCTTCCTGCTCTGGTTGTATCTGTGGATCCTAAATCTGGATTCTTCTCAATGTCATCAACAATATTCCGATTGTTTGTCTCTGTAGATTCATCTTGAATTGCCTCCATGTCATCAACAATGTCCTGCTCATTTGTCTCTATCACAATATCATTTGCTTCACCTGAATCCTCCAGGCTGTTGTCTGTACCAATTAATTTGTTCTCCTCACTATCAGCATCAGGTGAGCTCTCATCCTCTTCAAAATACTTGTTTCTCAGCCGCCGAATCCACAATGGCAATTCCCTGTCATTACATCTCTTTAATTTGTCATGATGAAGAGTGGACTGTCTCTCTTTCTGATCTACAACAGTGTATAATGGTGGGTCAGCTGAAACGACAAGGTAAGGGCCCTTCCATGGCGACTGTAACTTGCGATTCTGTCCTACTGTGGTAGCCTCATTAAGCCTGTAGACGACATCTCCTTCTGTGTATGTCCTCTCATTTAGCTTCAAATCGTACAGGCGCTTCTGTCTCCTCTGCACGCTGTCGAGTTGCTTCCTCGCAAACGAGTGTGCCTCCATCATGACCTTGTCCAGATGCTTCACCCATTCATCTGGCTCATATTCAGTCAATGTAAGACTTGCCATTCCAGTCACAATATCAAGTGGCAATATAACTTCACGTCCAAGCATGAGTATGTTGGGCGTATATCCTGTAGAACGGTTCTCGGTTGAATGAAGGGCCATTACTAGTAGAGGTAAGTCTACATCCCAAGTTCTTACCTTGCCCTCTATGTAGCAACGAATCATCTGAAGAAGGACCCTATTATAGCGTTCAACCTGTCCATTCGAAGATGGGTGGTAGGGTGTTGTTCTTGTCTAAGATATCTGTAAGGCATTACACAAAGCCTTAAACAGGTTCCCATCAAAATTTCGACCTTGATCTGTTTGGACAGTGAGTGGACATCCAAATGTCACAATGAAGTGGAGGAGGAACTCTTTGGCTATTAGCTGAGCAGTTTGATTTGGAAGTGCGACACAATCAATCCACTTTGTAAATTGATCTATCATAACAAGGACATACACATTTCCTCGTTCGCTTGGTGTAAATGGGCCAAGAATGTCCAAATGAACACGCTCCATTGGGTACCCTGCATGATGTCGCTGAAGTGAGGCTTTGGGCTTGACTGACGACTTCTTAATTTTATTGCATACAGAGCACGATTGGACATATTCTCTGCAGTCTTGGGACATACGATACCACATGTACTGATGTTTGACTCGCTGCAATGTCTTATCCTGGCCTAAATGCGCTGCTGACTTCATATCATGGCAACCGTAAAGGACTTCTTCTTGCATGGTTTTTGGAACCAGTAAGCAAAGCTTCCGGTTTGCTTCATCTCGCCAGGCATAGTAAAGTATCCCGTCCTTTATGAACAACTGACTCTTGCACATCCAGTATGACCTCGAGGCTGGGCTACTCAGAAGCAAGTCATGTGATGTAAGGGGTTGTTCTAGCCACTGGAACAATACTGATAAATCTGCATCTTCATGTTGTAGTTTTGATACCTCTTCCTTTGTTTTTGTTTCTGTCCAATTTACTTCACAGGAAAGACCATCTGTTAGCACATCAGTGTTGTACTCTACTCTCAACACTTCTGCAGTTTGTCCTGGCTCAGGGTGAATGACCTTGACAGCTAGCGGTACTACGTTATCTACATCTTCTGAGAATCTCTCCCACTGTTGACAGGCTCTGGTACAGTAATTGCAACCTCCACAAGGCAGTGATTCCAAGTTGGAACCTGCATTATAACAATCGCAAGCCTCCAATCTATCAGGAATACGTGATAAGCCATCTGCATTGGAATGCTTGTTCCCATTACGATGAACAATTTGCATATCAAACTGTGAGAGTTCCTCTATCCAGCGAGATAACTGCCCCTCGATATGTCGAAACCTAAACAACCAAACTAAACTGTTATGGTCAGTTCGTATCGTGAAGCGTCGTCCCAAAAGATAATGACGAAAATGACGACAGAACTTCACAACTGCCAGTAACTCCTTGCGTGTTGTGCAATATTTCCTTTGTACTGGTAACAGAACATGGCTGGCATAGGCTATAGTCCGTTCCTTTCCATCTTGCAACTGTATAAGTTCAGCTCCTATTGTTGCGTCAGATGCATCAGTGTCTAAAATAAAGTCATCAGTAGGAGTTGGGTAAGCGAGACAGGGTGCTGAGGATAGTGCTGTCTTTAAGTGTTCAAATGCCTCTTGGTGCTCAGTGGTCCAGTGAAATTGCTTTGCCTTTGAACCTGTTAGCTCATACAGACACTTTGAAATCCCAGCATATCCTTGTACATGTTCTCGATGGTAGTTAGCATAGCCAAGGAAAGATTCAACTTCTTTCTTGTCTGTAGGGACAGGCCAGGACTGTACAGCATCCAATTTGGCTGGGGAAATCCTTACACCTTCTCGAGTAATTCGCTTCCCTAAGAACTCACATTCAGTCTGGAATAAGAAGCACTTTCTTGGCTTGAGCTTCAAGTTATATCTGCTAAACCTCTCTAGTACTACATTGAGATTGTTCAAATGTTCTTCAAAGGACTTGCCGAGATAATTAACATCATCTAAGTACGCAATGACATCCTTCCATGTAAGGCCACGCAACACAAGCTGTATAACTCGCTGGAAGGTGGCGGGAGCATTGCACAGTCCGAACCCCATTCTCACATGCTCAAACAGCCCAAATCTAGTGATGAATGCTGTTTTTTTCCGGTCTGCTGGGTCAATTTCTACTTGATAGTAACCTGACTCCATATCCAATGTGCTAAAGTAGATTGAGCCAGACAATGTTGAGAGACAATCTTCTATGTTAGGAAGGGGGTAAGAGTCCTTGACGGTCTTTTGGTTTAACTGGCGATAATCGATGCACCATCTGACAGATCCATCTTTCTTACGAACTAACACAGGAGCAGATGACCATTCAGAAGTTGAAGGCTGTATAACTTTGGCATCCAACATTTTCTGCAAGTGTGTCTCTTCTTCTCCTTCAAACCCAAAGGGAGTTCTACGCATTTTTTGTCGCACTGGGGAAGAAGTTCCGGTGTTAATCTGATGTTTAATCTCCGAAAAACATCCCAAATCTAAGTCATGTTTTGCAAATACTTCACCATACTTATTCAGCAGTGACTTGACTTTGTTTGTCTCATCAGCATTCAGGTTCTTGCAAGTTCTCTCGAACAATTCACGCAAGTGCTCAGGCAGATCTAGTTCCTCTGCTGGGGCTGGTTGGCTAACTGGTTGAGCACATTTTATGTAACATTGTTCTACACCTCGTAATTCCTCGCTGAAGTCCATTGCATTGCCTATGTGCTTCCCGGCCTTTATTACAATTGTACCATTTGTCGGGTTCATAATGTTGCCTCTAGCTGATTTCCCGGAATCAACTATGGTTGCTGCCATGACAAACTTTCTATTGGTCTTCAAAGGTTCAAGGACTAAATGCCTATCATCATTAATGTTGGGTCCATCAATAACAACATTTGTACAGGAAACTGTATTTGGAGGGATGACTGTCCTTCCTTGCATGAAAACTTTCCTTATGTCAACATCTGTGCCACTTTCAGTTCTCTTGACTATCCCGGTAATGGTATTGTTGCCTATTTGCAATATGTTATCCCTCAAGTCTACAATGCAGTTGTATTTTACTAAGAAATCCAAGCCAAGTAAAATACTATCTGTTATGTCTGCTGCATAGAGATCTGCAAGGTAGGTTCTACCTATGCAAATTGGTACACTTTTAATTATATACCCAGGTATCCTTTCATCAGGTACCACACCCCTTAGGTATATGAACTGCTTGTCGTCAATCATCAGTCC
>PRKT01001448.1:63467-78076 GCA_003671525.1 Saccostrea glomerata
GTTCAGTAGGCAGAAATACATATTTTGATGCTAAGTTTGGTTCTCTATGTCCCCTGGTTTGGAGCTGGGGTGGTGGGATAGATTCCTTAACTTTATGTACAAAAGCAGTGGCAAAGAGAGATAACTGCTGAAGATGTTGCCATTGTAAACTGAATGCTTCTATGAGTCCCTTGGGATTAATTAGCTTTCCTCCTGAAGAAAATCCAGAGCATTATCTTTATCTGTCAAATTGAGATGAAATACCACCTCTGTCTGCAAATGAAGTTTGTTTTGAAGTTAAGTCAATTTGAAATGCTATGAACACTCTGAAATGTGGATTAAAATATAAATATTTATAATTTATTTTTGTTTAAAAGTTATGATTTCTTTGAATTCTAATAACAAGAAATAGATTAAAGAAGATTTTTTGATTTACTTTTCTCACTTTATGTTCATTCAAGAATATTATTAATTTTTAGGATAGTTGTATAGAAACACCATTTTATCATTAATACTGAAAAAGTTCTTATTGTAACTTAAGAAGAAAATAATGAGAGAGGTACAATTAATCCCTTGGGATTAATTATCTAGCCTGCTGCAGAAAATTCAGTAGGCTTATCTTTATCTGTCACTTTAAGATTAATGAAACCCCTTGTCTGCAACTGCTGTTTGTTTGAAGTTAAGGTCAAGCCTTAATGATATTTGCATTCATTGAAGGCTGGCATTTTATATAACACATGCTTCATAATCATGATAATTGTTTAAATATACATTCAATGTGAAGTTGTTTTTTACTGCCTAATGTAAATACAAGGATATTATTTTCAGGTTTTTGAATATTCAGGAATTATCTTGAAATTTTAAGAATACAGTTGCTGTTGCTTATTCTTCGTACATTTTTTTATCATTCCGTAAGCTGCACCCTATTAATTCTACCCCATGGCGGGGCCCTTGCTGACTGGTCAGTTTTCTAGTTTTTTAATCTCTTTTTAACCATCAGCGAATGTTTGTCTATTGATCTCCTTTTAATATGAGGTAATATATATAAATATACAACCATTGAAAGGAGATCAATAGACAAACATGCGCTGACTATGTATCAAGCCTGTAAAAAGATGGGCGTACTCATTATCCTATGGAGATTCCAGAATATCCGATGACCCCTCCCTGTAAAAACGACTTCGAACTTTGTCAATACGAACGTTTGATTAACGTAATTACACAAAGTTACAGTTAAGACATTGACCATTTCTACCATGGAAAGAGAAATGCCTATTTTAAAAATAAATTATGTCGCAATTTCTAAGTTTCCCTAAGTGCCGTCTTCCTTTATTGCATAAATGTTACCATATAAAACAGTACTGTTAACCAGTTCACAAATTATTAATTTGTTATAACAAATTAATTGCGACGTGATAACCGATCCTTTGGATAAGACCATAGAAACCGAGGCCCCGTGTCGCAATAGATGCTGTTAAATAGATTTGTCTATAGACGAATGTAAAATAAGAGTGTCATTCTCAATACAGTGTAGGGTTAGAAAAACTGTCTAACGACTCCTCATTTTTCCTTGTTTTGCATGTCTCGAACTCCTTTTTGGCTTTGTTGAGTGTTGTGGTGTCTTCACAGTGAATCTTATCAATGCTTTGAATCAATAGAAGTGGTGTAGTTACTTTGGTAGGATGGGGTAAAATCCCCAAATAATACAGCCCCACTGTATTGGTATCAATGGCATATGCTGTACTTTCAGAGTCACGCACATAAAGAGTGTTGTTTTCTGTGTTGAAAATTCCATCGTTGGTTTGTAAGAAATCCAGTCCAAAAATAAGTGGTTGATGAAATGATCTGAAGACCTGGAATTTTTGGGATATGATTGGTCCATTGAATGACACTGGGAGGGTTATAGCACCAAGGCTTGCATGTCGTTCACCACCAACTGCGCCACGTCTCTTATGTTAGATGGTTCTAGTTCATTATGGTTCAGTTGAAGTTTTGGCAAAAGGTGAGCACTTAAACTGGAAATGCTGGCTCCTGTGTCGCCTAGCGCTTTGATTGGAATTCGAAAAAAAGAAATGCTGACTGTGTTCTTTTCCACTGGCATAATTAAATTGACACTTCTAGCTGATGTTGGCACTACTGGGCAAAGAGGGGTTAGTTGTTGCTTGGTGTTTTGAGAAATTTTTGAATTTTGTAGCACTAGACAAAGATTTGTTAGTTGAAGGTTTGTGCTGAACTGAGGATGCTGGGGATTTTGATTGATGTTTAGTAGCGTGTTGCCTATCCTTTTTGGGCACAGGCACGAATCCCTATCTTTTAGTATTAGTGTTTTGTCTACTAGAAGGTGTTTGTCTATTAGCTTGTGCTTTAGGTTTTGTGTTAACTGAGCTGTAGTGGTGAAATTTCTTACAATTACTGCACTGAGAGTTAAAGGCTGGACATTTTTTTTCTATCTGGGCATGACTTACCACCACAACCGCTGCAGTTCTGAATTCCACCCACACACTCTCTCCTTTCATCTTGGTAATGTCTGGGGGTCTGGTCACGTCGGTTCCAGTTCCTCGATCCTTGGGATTCGTGATGTCTGGACTTCCTAGACCTGTCCTCGTTGTGGTACTGTTGACTTGGCTCACGCTCTCGGGAACTGTCACGGTAACTGGAACGGTCTCTAGATTGATTTCTGTAACGGTCTCTGGACTGATCTCTAACGGTCCCGCGAATGATCTCTGTAGTGTGCGTCCTGACCATGGTGACGTTCTCTGGAATGATCCTGATAATGGTCACATCGAGGTGGAGCTCTGTGGTGATCACAATAAGAATGCGCATGGTTATCTCCTGGGCATTCCTCTCGGTAGGTCTTTCCTGTAATTGATCAACTAAGGCACTGTTTTGCGCAGTAACTGTCTGTTCCACATGTGAATTAATCGATTTTGTCAAATCACTTAAGTCAAATGGTATGTTGACACTTGTTGATCACAACCAAGTTCTAACTGAACAAGGGAAATGTCTCTGCGAAGAGCTTGAAAAGTTTGGGGTTCTCTGGCAAAAACCCTTCCTCTGATGTTGTTTATCAAGCCATTGGCGATGAACTGCACCTTGTAGGCTTCATCGAGGTCGTGGTGTGACAGCACAAGGCGCTCAGCTCTTTCAAGGTACTCAGGTGACCTATTGCTATCCGTTTTCGTCCGTCGTTGTGCGTTAACATTTGAACATTTTCAGCTTCTTCTCTGCAACCACTGAACCAATTTCAACCAAATTTGGCACAAAGCATCTTTTGGTGAAGGGGAATAGAATTTGTGAATTTGGTGATCCCTGCCCCCCTTGGGCCCGAGGGGTGGAGCCAAAACCACAAAAATTAATGCAATCTTTAAAAATATTTTTTACTCCTAGACATCAAACAGTCAAATGGCCCTGGGGTCAGGGGTTCTAGTGCTAGGGTGGGGCTCTATCGATTATATAGTGAAAATGCATTATTTCTTTGAAAATCTTCTTCTCTTCTCTTGGGTATTAAGTACGTACATATAATGAGCAAGAGTGCCTCTACCAAAATTGAGAATTTTATGATCCCAGGGTGAGGGTTCTGGTGTTAGGGCGGGGCTCCATTGATTATACATGTATAGTGAAAATACATGAATTCTTTGAAAATCTTCTTTTCTGCTCCTGGGTATTAAATAAACTTACGAAGTGCATAGTTATGATAAGCAAGAGTACTTCTACCAAAATAGTGAATTTTATGGCCCCAGGGTCAGGGGTTCTGGTGTTGGGTGGTGCTCAATTGATTTTATAGTGAAAATACATTAATTCTTTGAAAATCGTCTTCTCTTGTCCAAGGCATTAAATAAACTAACTAGAAAACTGACCAGTCAGCAAGGGCCCCGCCATGGATAGAATTATAAGGATGCAGCTTATGGAATTATTCAAAAATATATGACAAATAAGAAACAGCAATTGTATTTACATCAGGCAGTAAAGAACAACTCAACACTGAATGTATATCTAAACAATAATGAAGGTCGTGTTACATAAAATGCCAGCCTTTAATGAATGCAAATACATATCATGAAGGTTTGACCTTAACTTCAAAACAAACAGCAGTTGCAGACTAAGATTTTCATCAATCTTAAAGTGATAGATAAAGATAAGCCTTCTAAATTTTCTGCAGCAGACTAGATAATTGTACTTCTCTCTTATTATTTTCTTCATCCTACTACCTTAAAGATTGATAATCATCTTAAATTTACATGAAGCAAAAAAAAAATAAACTAGGAGACTTATTGTTCAAAGAACAATAAGAGGCCTTTCCACCTTTTGACCTTCAAATCGTATCCAAGGTCAAAGGTCACATTGTAATCATCCTCATATCTCTATTACTTATAGTTTTAAAGTTATACGGTTTAATAGTAAGCACAAAAGCTTTAAAGGGCAGTAACTCATTCAAGGAGTCACCAGATCCTATTGTGCTTTAACATAAAAGTTTTGCCTAAAATCACATCAGACATTAGAAAAGTTTTCATGTCTTTTCGGTTTACGGTTTTGGAGCAATAGCAAATAAAATGTTTTTCGCACAAGGGGCAATAACTTTTAATACGGTCAATCTTAAGGGACAAGAATGAACTCTTTGACACAGTTTTAAGAGTACATATTAATGATGCATAGACATTAACCATATGTTGAAAGACAAAAGAGATATAAAAAGAACTAAATTTCTCAGTTTTGGCATGACCTTGACCTTAACATGAAGTTTAAGCTCAAAGGTCAATTAATCTTATGCAGTTGGGCGCATGTCTCTACACCTCGTTTTGAAATTTTTAAATTATTAGTAAAAATTCAATACGTTTCAGGGGCAATAACTCATTGAAGGGGTCACTGAAGTCTTTCACAATGAATAAATTCCAGAGTCCTCTCACTTAGTCGAAGACTCTAGCGAAGGTTTCATTTTTCTACGGTTTACGGTTTTGAAGAAGTAGCGATAACAAGGTTTTTCGCACAAAAGGCAATAACTTTTAATGGGGTCAGTCTTACGGAATACGAATTTAACTTTGTAAATAGTTTTAAGAGTACAAATTAATGATGCTAAGACAGTTTGTATATGATAAGAGACAAAAAAGATATAAAAAGAGCTTAATTTCTCAATTTTGGAATGACCTTGACCTTTGCAATAATTTCATGATCAAAGGTCAATGAATTTTATGCAGTTGGTCCCATGTCTCTATCACTTCTCGTTTTGAAAATTTTTAATTATTTGTTCAATTCAAAAAGATTCAGGGGCTATAATTCATTGAAGGGGTCACCGAAGACTTTCGCAATGAATAGATTCGAGAGTGCTCTTAATTAGTCGAAGACTTTAGTGAATGTTTCATATTTCTACGGTTTCAAAGGAGTAGCGATAAAAAGGTTTAATATAAAAGGGGCAAGAACTCTGTAAGGGGTCATAGGTCATATACGTTGGGTTGTTTTTTCGAAATAACTTTTAATGTCTAGTATCATGAACTAAAAAGTTTTTCGATAAGTCTTTCGGTTCAAAAGTCCGTAGCGGAAAAATAATAATAATAAAAAAAATAATAAACAGAATCATTTCAGGAAGTCTTTCCACAGAAAGGTGGAAAGACCTAATAAATAAATTTAAAAAAAAAACATATCTTCTTTAATCTTTTTCTTGTTATAAGAATTCAATAAAATCAGAAATTGTGTAGGGTATTTCAACAAAAAAAAAAAAAAAAAAAAAACAGTAAAAACATTAATACATCAATCCACTTAAATAGACTTAACTTCAAAACAAACTTCATTTGCAGACAGAGGTGGTAATTTATCTCAGTGTGACAGATAAAGATTATGCTCTGTATTTTCTTCAGTTCAGTTTACAATGGGAACATCTTCAGACTGAAGTTATCTCTCTTTGCCAATTCATTCTTATATAAAGTTAAGGAACCTACCCTACCACTCCAGCTCCAAACCAAAGGACATAGAGAAACAAACTTAGCATCAAAATATGTCTTTTTGCATACTGAACTACCCTACTAAATTTGAACTTAATTGGGCTACCATAAAAAAGTTATTAGGAAAAAACAGAAAATTTGTGGACGGAAGAATGACAGACGTACAGACAGAGTGATTACTATAGGGCACCCGCAAATCCTTGCAGGGCCCTAACTAAATGCATAGTTATGATGAGCAAGAGTGCCTCTATCAAAATTTGGAATTTTATGGCCCCAGGGTCAGGGATTCTGGTGTTAGGGCGGGGCTCTATAGATTATATAGTGAAAATACATGAATTCTTTGAAAATCTTCTTCTCTGCTGATAGGTATTAAATAAACTTACTAAGTGGATAGTTATGATGAGCAAGAGTGCCTCTACCAAAATTATGAAATTCCCTGGCGGACGGAAACACGGACAGAGGGACGGAATTAACGATTACTATATACCCCCCCCCCTTTTTTTTTTAAGCGGGGGTTTAAATACAATTTACAAAAATATATTTTAAGTTTCTTCATCTCTCTATAACGCGCTCAACATGGATCCTTAGCTTGGCAATAGTTCTTGTCTGTGCCTCTTTTTTGTGGCATTAATTTTTCCAATTTTAAATAAGAAGCTATCTAATATTTAAAACTTAGGTAATTCAATGCTTTTTTCCACAACAATAAACAATGAGAAATAATGCAACTTACTTTTATACTTTAACATCTTCTAAAGGCAGCTCTCATTTTGTTGCGTTGCTAGGGACGCTCAGAAGCATACTGGTGAGAGGGTGATGCAAATGTATTCGCTTTTATACCCCCCGCTTGAAAAGTGGGAGGGTATATAGTAATCGGGATTTCCGTACGCCCGTCCGTCCGTCTGTTACGCTTTATCTCTAATCCGCAAGTCCTCTTATACTACTGAGTGAAATTTAATAAAACGTTCACAGAATCTTTATTACATATATTGCTATTTGCACCTCCTTTTAACTTTTTTTATTCGACACGCATTTTAGGTTTTCAATAGCAAAACATGGACATTGCCATTATATGTTTACCTTTGACGTCACATATAGAAGCTTTTGGATACTAGTAACATTTGATAGGACGAGTTATTCCTCTTTATACATTACCGTAAAACAATATATAGCAACACATGTACATGGGAGGAATGGGTATCATTAAGTTTTATTTTGTTTTGAACATATTTTATTGTATAAACAAAAGGATTGGTAACAAGTTCTTTCAATTTACGAGTCCCTCTCCTTAAATATAACTAAATGTCATGCAATTAAAATACATGTAGTACATTGAGATATATTTACATCCACTAAATATTTTTTCCTTCATTTCTTAAGAAAACCCATTGCGTTCAACACTGCATGAACTACATTAGGCATGTCACCTGTACAGATCTCTTGATCAGTGGCTGTTCCATTAATGAAACGTATAAAGACGTTCGCATCATTAATACAATAATTAATCTATTAAATCCTACTTTTAATCATTATTAGGGCCCCGCTCGGCGGGCGCCTTATAGTGATCAGTCTGTCCGTTCGTCAGTCCGTCCGAGATTTTTTGTCCGGAGCACATCTTCTCTCCCTTTAACCCAAACTGGCTCATACTTCACCCACAAAGTGCACTTGGGTAACCGGTGTGCAGTGACCTTGAACCATGTTTCTAGGTCAAAGATCAGGGTCATAGCAGACTTGTGTGAAAAATCCTTATCCGGAGCATATCTTTTCTCTCCTTGGCCAAATCTGGCTCATACTTCACCCACAAAGTGCCCTTGCATAACCGGTGTGCAGTGACCTTGAAGCATGTTTCTAGGTCAAAGGTCAAGGTCATAGCAGACTTGTGTGAAAAATCCTTGTGCGGAGCATATCTTTTCTCTCATTTGCTCAATCTGGCTCATATTTCACCAACAGAGTGCCCTTGGGTAACTGATGTTCAGTGACCTTGAAGCATGTTTCTAGGTCAAAGGTCAAAGTCATAGCAGAATTGTATAAAAAATCATTGTTGAAAGCGGGGCTCTTTGAGATGGTCACCATCTCAATGATATCTAGTTTAATTAGATATTAATACAAACAATAAAATGTCTTTCTTTGTTATCACTAGAATTAACGGTGACAGCTATTGCAGAAAAAAACTACATAATATGTATTTTTTCTGCAACAGCTGCTTCCGTTAATTCCAGTAATAACAAAGAAAGCATTTTATTGTTTAAATAAGTACAAAAGAGATACAAGTGAAATATTTGTTCAGAAATATAAAAATTTAAAATCAAGATTCGTCAATAAAGTTATGCAAAGCAGCAAGAATATATTTGTTTGTTTCTACATGCAAATTTACATCACCACATAATAACATGTGTCAATATTGACCAATTCGTCAAGTAAAATAAGGCGATTAAAAAGATTACTCCTAGCGTTTGGATAATTTCTGCAGACAAAAAAGAAATGATAAACATTTTCATACTTTCTACCTGAACATAAAGGGCTATTTAATAATATTTCTTTTGTGTAAATCATAATTAAGTGTACAGTTGTGTCTAAGTTTAGTATGGATTATAATTGTATAACGTTTGCTAAATGCAAAATAGATTGGGGGATTTTTTTTACTTCTGTAATTAAGTTTTTTCGAAACGCATTGAGTGAGATAGCTTCTCTTGTTTCTGTCTTTAATGAATTCCACTGTTTCACAGCGTCAGGAATTAAAGATCTTTTATATAATAATCTAATCTGCATCTCGGGGCAGCGTATTGTTCCTTATTACGGGTATTATATTTTGAAATGTTTTAGTCATGCACAATCTTCCTTTCATTGTTTTCTATAAAGCAGTCGATTCTTCTTTTCTTTGATTCTGATATATATCTACCTGTTGAAACAGAACGGTATCGCTTCATCGTTTAACTGTATGGATATGAAACTTCACTTCAATCCCGAATGTTTCAGCTGTTTCAACATTTTTACTCTCCGCAACGCTAAAGATTTCAAATCACGGGACATCACTCTCGATTGAAACAATTCATCAACGATAACTCTAATTCATGTGTACAAAAGAGAAAATGCAAGTCCGAAATTTCTAAACCCGGAATGCTTCGTTGCCAAGGTCCTTAATCATATTTCTATGCTATGCAACTTTCAGTTTCCGCTGTAAAAGGCATTTTGCAGAAAGAAGGAGAAAGCTATTCATCTGTCAAGTAAAGAGTTCTTTATTCTGATACATGCTCTTCATATCCACAAGAAAACACTAAGCAATACTGTAGCCATGTTTGCTGGAAAACTTAACTTGATTTCTGAAATTGTATAAATGTATTTAACGTTAAGTACTTTCATGTTCTTGCTAGCAGTATATATGAAGCTTAGATGGTAAATTTTCATGTATAGTCTGTCCCACGGTACCAAGGACCTCACATTTCGCTTCATAACTCAATATGTGTAAATACCTTGGCCTCCAACCCAGGTCCGATCGATAGATCATTTTTTTTTAACTCCCCCGTTTATCCGAACACTCGAGTTCAACCTGTGTATACGCACGGCGGCAAATTCAAAGTCTACAGGGATTTAACATTGTAAAAATGGCCGCCAATTCGGAAGGGGGGAGTGCATTATTCGCGTTTTTTTGGATAAATTCCGTCGACCGTCTTCAGTGACTATTTTATGTATCTTAGTGTAGTTCATTGGTGTGCCAAGTTATATTGAAATCAGACCAAAACTGTAGAAGGAGTAACGTTTTGAAAAATTGTTTACAGACAGACGGACAGACAGACGGACACCTTACTATCGCATAAGCTCTTCTGGCCTCCGACCAGCCGAGCTACAAATGGCCGCTTCTGGTCAAGATGTTACTAGTATATTGTGACAGGATACAAATTCATACAACTTGACGATTTTGCAGCACACCAGTGCACCAGACTTGAGCCAACAGTCCTACAGACCTCTGAATCCAGAGACTTGCTAGTTGATGCACTAGGTTATATTTTTCCTGATGAAAAGGATGAGTTTGCAGGCATTTTCACATTGCAAACTGTGAGTAGTGATTACAATGTAAACACGAATGATCACTGTATAATGCAAAACAACACACTGGTAGTTTGGGTAGTTCTCAACCATCTACTTCCTATGACGTGGTATTGAATCAATCATATATTGAAGAACTAGATGTTCATCTTCAGATATTCTTAAAAGATGTATACGTTGGGAAATTGTTAGAAATATGTTAAAACAATAAAAAAAACATGAAATGTTGGTATAGAAACGTACTCTGTGCACGCTCAAAAAAACTCAATATGACTGTCCTACTTGAAATATCATCAATGGAAAATCAACCAAAACTAGATCAAGCGCACAAAAATACGCAAAAGACTGCTTTACTCTGTTTAAGTTCATGCAAGGTGAAAAGGCCGGTATTGAACTATTTTTATTAAACAAAAGGGTAATGACACTGATGTTTCTAACCAACATTATTGAATTTGTAGTCCAATATCTGCTAGAACGTGTGCCTAAGAAGGATATAACTTAGAGAGTTCTGTAAGCAATAAATCTAAGACTATTGAATCCATAAATCAATCACTTCAGTCATAACACGGTCAACTTCAATCCGATGACTCCCCCCGTGGAAACCTGGGGTGATAAGAATAGGTCCCTGGCACCCCCTTTCATATCGTACAAGGCGACTTAATGGGCCAATCTGTTTGCCTTGGCTTGCGACCCGTGTTGGTGGATAAGGGAAGCCTGGTAGCTGAGGTCTGTAGGTGCTGGGGTTTAATGCACATGTCCGACTAACACTCCACTTTGTTCCCAGAATTCATCTAGACGGGAGGTCATGATCAATCGGCTAGTCATGCCGAGCTGATAATATTTACTTGTCCTAGTATTGATGTCTTGCAGCATCTTAATATCCGTGTTTACCTCTGCTTTTCCATTTCTAATACGTCGATCAGTCAAACCTTTCAGTAGAATTCTTCCAACTGAATGTCATTCTTCCTGCCATTTTGGAGTTATTGAAGGAACATGGAATTCCTCTCTTTCTGCCTCTCCAGTCAAAAAATCAGTCCAGAACCTATTTCTGGTTACTGCTCTTCTGACTAAATCTGAGTGTTAAGTTCAGTATGTCTTTGGTCTTAAAGATATTCACCATTTCTTCCAATAATATTAACAGTTAATTCAGCTGGTGTTGTGGGATGTGGGGATATTGGGCTTCTATCTCTAAATTCTTAGTACTGTAAAACTATATATTCAAGAAGTGGTGTAAATTAGATGTGGATACTTAAAAATTCTAAAGAACTTTTGGACAATTTGAAATCACAAGACTTTACAAAAATCAACAGCATAAAAACTGACGACTTTTCAACTTTATACACAACAATTGCGCACGATTAGTTAAAATCCAGGCTTTTTGATATCATTGACAGCTGCTTCTTCAACAAAAATGGAACTCTTAAGTTTTTTTACCTCGTCATTTGTCATTTGAAAAATTATTTCGTTAAAACAGATTCTGATTGCACACACAAGTACTCTGAAGTTGACATCAAGAGGATACATGAGTTTCTGATTGACAATATCTATGTGGTTTTTGGAGACCAGGTATTCCATCAATCTATTGGAATTCCCATGGGTACAAATTGCGCTCCGTTATTAGCAGACTTGTTTTTATAATCATATAAAGCAGAATTTATGCAAAATCTTTTGCGTGAAAAAAAGAAAACACTTGCTGTGGCCTTCAACTCGACATTTAGATATATGGACGACGTATAGTCAATTAATAATGATAATTTCCATTCCTACGTCGACACGATATATCCTGGTGAGCTTGGGATAAAAGATACCACAGAGTCCGACACTTCTGCTTCATACTTGGATATTTTACTTGAAAAAGACACTAATGGTAATCTAACAACCAAGCTGTATGATAAACGTGATGACTTTAACTTTTCTATCGTCAACTCCCCTTACTTATGCAGCAATATACCTTCATCACCTGCATTCGGAGTATTTATATCTCAGTTGATTCGATACGCAAGAGCATGCTCTACGTATGAACAATTTCTTAAACGAGGTAAATTATTGACAAGCAAGTTGATGAAACAAGAATATCAACAGTCTCGTTTAAAGTCATCATTTCGTAAATTCTATGGTCGATACAATGACCTTGTCAGCAAATACAATTTATCAATAAATGAAATGCTGACTGAAGTTTTTCATACCAATTGTTAGTCCATTATTTATACACTGAATTGACCACGGATTTTTTCCGTTACTGTACAGCAGGAAATTAACTCGCGTAGTTAATATTCGCTTTATTCGCGGAAAAAGAAATTCCTCGAATTCAACATATAGTGAATAATTCTTGAAAAGATTTATAAGGGTAAACTGAAATTTTATTATCATCTGTGATTAGATGTAGACTGTGTTATTATAATTATGAGAGTGTATACAAACACGTAGTTGTTGGTGTTTTGTAAAGCTTATTAATTGTTTAATTAATTTTTAAAGCTAACGATTAAGGTAGTTTGCCATCTAGTAGACGTGTAATGTAATTATTCAATTAAACAAGCTTGTATATCTTCACCCGTGTGTATCACTCAGCCATTACCTTTAATCAAGGCACTTGCGAAGTAAACAGGGTAATAATAAAGACAATTAATTTCAATTATATGATTAAAAGTTCAACAATTTGACCACTACTTTTTTATTTGGCCTCGGAAATAAAAAAAAATATTCTGATTTCGTAACATTATTTTGACTTCAAATCGGGAACAGTCCGGTGTTTCGTTATTAGTTAATCGGGCTCAAAATTGACACAATATAGACTTGCGTCTCCTGTCTGATATGCGCGATATACAAGAACAGACTTTTGTAAGATATAGAGACTGAAAATAAAGGTTCACACAATATATACCTAAAGAAAAATGCTTGCAAGTACTATTTAAAAAATGAATGTTTTTTTTTCTTTCCGCGAATTCAAACGACCGCGAATTGCTGAAAATTGAACAATTCGCGATCTTTTCCGACCGCAATTTTATCCTGCTATACAGTATTTCCTGATTATGACAACGAGCACACGGCGGGTGTGACCGGTCGGCAGGAGATGCTCACTCCTCCATGGCACCTGATCCCACCTCTGATGTTTCGGAGGTCCATGTTTGCTCTGCTCTTATTTTGTATATTTGTTTAATGGCCGTTGAGATTGAATACTGTTCGTTATTTCCATATCCTTCTTCTTCAGTGTGCTATAAAGCAGTAAGTTCCACATATACCTTTATTAGTTGTCTATGGATGCATTGTCTTGCTAATTTTTGCCACTGCTTTACATGTAAAGTATGTAAACAATCAACAACCAATTAATCTTACTTGAAAATGGTTTTTTTTTCGTTATAAATTGGATGTCCCCTATTTTTCCACTGTCATCTCGAAATAATACCTACGGTATGTTCCTAACACTTTAAAACTGTTTTTAATAGGCCTCCTGGCCCTGAAATTGAGATCATCGAAAATCTCGTCTATTTATCCTGTCATGTCGGTTTGCAAGATAATTCGGTCCAACGTGCTTCGTACAGATGCAAGAAGGATATGGAAATAACGATCAGTATTCAATCTCAACGTCCATTAAACAAATATACAAACTAGTGCTAATTGTAACGGGGACCGTTACAGATGTTCCCCAAACGCTCCCCAGCTCCCTTTTGGTGCCATATTCCCTGGAAGCTTCATTAAATAAGACAAACTCGATGCATTTGAGACTTTAACAACGTTTACCCAGAAGTGTACAAAGTTCATTCAAATTTTAGCATTGCACGCGTGCGCATGTGAATGCATGTGCTTAATGACCATATCATCTTGTCTACACAATCTATATATTTTAATAAACTTAATATAAAAGTATTTAATCCAAAAGTATTAAAAAGATACGCTCATTCAAGTGTTTTTTGGTTTTGCTCATTTCACGTGCACGCACATGCATACATGAGCATGGTGACCAAACCTTCTTGTAGATGTTCGTTACATCTATCTATGTTCTAAATCCCACCCCGTTTGGTTGAAAATCAAGGGAGTTATAGCTGTTTTAAGTTTCAGCCAATCAGATTGCAGCGCACGTACATGCACGTGTATGTATGTGCATGGTGACCATATTTTCTTGTAGTAGTCCAGTATATCTATCTATGTTCCAAATCCCATCCTGTTTGGTTGAAAATCAAGGGAGTTATAGCTATTTAAAGTTTAAGCCAATCAGATTGCAGCGCACGTGCATGCACGTGTTTTCATGATAATTGCTATATATCATGTTGTAGGATATCCTAATGCATGGCTATTTTCAAAATTTCAAAAGATTTCGTCAAAAAACAAGAAAGAAATTGAGACTTTTAGTTTCAGCCAATCAGAGCAAAGTGCACGTGCATGCTCGTGAGATCTTGCTATTTTGACCATGTCATATTGTCTATTCTTCTAATATATCCTTATATTATAAGTTTCAAAGCATTTCATCAAAAATTTAAAAAGTTACGCCTATATCAATTAAATCGGTCATTACACATGTTGCACGTGCACGCTCTTGCAAGCACGTGCGCGCAAAATGACCTTCGTTCCGCAAATCTACATAACATGTCTACTGACCCTAAAAACTTTTCACCTTAGTCGGATGTTTAGTTTACGAGATCATTCGCGGACAAAAAAGTG
>PRKT01001449.1:0-21396 GCA_003671525.1 Saccostrea glomerata
CTGTTACGGTGATCAAAGCTTCGAGTCGCCTGCGTAATGCAGTGGTTTCATGATAAGTTTTTCTTTACCAGGTTTTGAAGAACAATCAAATTAAGTTTCGAATTTTTACAGAATACGAAGCTATCAGCAATACCCCCCGGATGTCAGAAACGCTGGAGAACGGATGGAAGACGGTGGAGTTTGAGACCACGCCCGTGATGTCCACTTATCTGTTGGCTATAGTCATCTCCGACTTCGCTCACAGAGAAGTCATCCTCGATAACAAATATGATGTAAGCTGGTTTTGTGGACCATGTGGTTATCCTTAATCACACATTTAATCACCATGAACCATATTTATTTATTTTGGACATTTTTAAAAGAAGAAGTAATGGTGGACAAATATTTTACCTAACAAATTAAAATGATTCAAGAGTAAATGAAAATGATGATAAACATGCAAATATCAGTTAATGACAGTAATAAATATTCACTTTATTTTCAATTTCAATCTTAAACTTGAATCTGAACATAGACTTTTTAACTCTTAAAAACTATTTTAAAATACACTCCGTTTCATTGAGGATGTCAATTACAATTGTCAATCTATGAATAAACAATCCATCGATGTTGGTCTTAATTGTATCTATAAGGCCATTTTTTTAAAAAAAGTTTGGTTGCCCTCTTCCGACCGACTGGCTAAAATGGCCCCATTCAGCGTTTTTTATGCTCCATGAAGCAATTTTAAAGTACTCTAGAAAAAATTAACAAAAATAGCATTGAAATTGAATTTTTCAAGAAAAAAAAATCCTTCCAACCGACCCAATATTTAAAATGGAGTCTGGAGAGGGCGACCAAACAGATTTTCTAAAGGTGACCTAATCATACCCTTCACTCAATGTAAGTGTCTGTTGCATGCGTTACATTTACAGATCCGTGTCTGGTCTCAGCCTAACACGATAAACCAGACAGACTACGCAATCAGTATGGTGGTCCAGTGTTACCGCTTCTTCACCAAGTACTTCAACATCACCGATGTCCTGAACAAAACAGGTACTGAACAAGATAGGTGATGTAGAAACACTTTCCATTGCCGTTAATCCCAAAATACCCACCGGTTTATTCACACTATCTAAAGTGTCCATTATCTCTCTTCTGAACCTTATTTCTGTAGGAGTTCCTATTTGACGACACAGTCCTACATAGACCGCCTCTGATAGTCGAGGTATGTGATCCATTTTATTGTTAAACAAATAAATTGTTTAGAAGAAATCTGAAACAGAAACATACTATTCAAACATATATTAGCAGGTTGATTTCAAAATGTAATGAAAACGCTCTTTGTAAGATAGACATATAAAAGTGTTACAGTTGAACTGTCAATCTTTTTCTAACGTGAAAATGGCAATTTTTTGGATGTTAAAGTTCGAAATTGATGATTTCCTAAAGCTGATATATGAAATAAATACACACTTATTATTGCTTAGACCCTCATCGATGCATTATTTAACAATAGTTATTTTCATTCATACATGTATGTCGGCTTAAAATACTAGTGAATGTTGAATAAAAACACCAGAGTCTTCCACATTTATAATATAGATTAGGATACTTAACTGATTATTGAAGACAAGGACCAACTAAGATATGCCGAACGCAATATTACATGGCTTCAGATTTCAATCGTAAACTTACCTTATTTTCTATGTAGGAGTATTACATGTATACATTTATTGCATGATAGTTAGAGAGACACAACGATTTTTTCGCCTAGCTATGGAAAAACATATTAGCCGAGGGCAACGCCCTGGGAAGTATAATATAAACGTATAATTTTTATATACCGATGTGTAATAATTTACTTGTATATATCTTCCTTTAAAGAAAGTGCCATTAGAAAAGCAAACAATCACCTAAAAGTCATCCATTTTCACAACTGCAGGACTAGAAATTCAAAATGAAATCTTAATTGTTAATATATACACACGCCTGTAAAATTAAATCCCTGCATCATTGAAAATTTTCCTTTGCAGCACTTTCAGTTTGAATTATCAATAAATTACCTGTACTTTTTTTTTTATAGATTTAACCACCCAGCAGTATACATGACAGATTGAGTAGAAAGTGTTAGATGTAATTTACAACACAATCTCGGGTTTATCAACAGTTAAAGCTGTGTACATTTCAAAATTGAAAATACCTTAAAATTTGTTATATTACCTACTATTAACATTTGCAAATGTTTTCTTTTAAATAACACTACTGAAAGGAATGCGTATCTATAACTGTATAAATACAGGTACGGGGTCAAGATGTCGTACATGTAAATGTGCGTATGGATAATCGTTTGACGTAAATTATCAGTGACGTCATAAAGGGTCGACACGCGTTCAGTGAATTACATACTTGCCGTTGAGTTTGAAAAATGATGCATTTCACACGCTGAAAGTCACAATCAGGCAAATATAAAGTATGATTAAGTCACAAATGAAAATATAAGTAATAAGGTATCATTTTAAATCATCTATCGGGCTATAAATACGGGTTGGTACGAGATTAAATTCATCATAAAGCCATTTGGGCTTTATGTAATTTATTCTCGTGACCAACCCTTATTTATATCCCGATAGATGTTTAAAAATGATACCTTATTTCATAAAAATCATGATCAGGCTTTTCTGTAAATTACACAACATAAAACAATCTAGTTTCAAAGAAAGAAAAGTAAAACAACACCCAATTTGTTTTATTGATTCCACATTAAAATACTAAGGATAAATTTAATCTTTTTACAGTAAAGAAATCTGAGGTTATTAAAGAGAAAAGAGGAAGAATAAATTTAATTTTAAAGTAAATAACACATATCAAGTCTAACTTTACTAAGTCCCATATAATTATTTTTCAAACTAGTTAAAAGCGTTTATAAATAATGCATTCTTATGTTATCATAACAGCAAAAGGAATACTAGTAAAAGTCTAGAATCATCGATCAATTAATCATTAAACTTAAATTAAGCAAATACCGTGCAATCAAATTATGCTTTATTTGTAATTTAGTCATAATTTTAACAAATCAATCTGCCATAGTGTTAAATGTTCTGTTATTGAACCAGAAGTCTCTGATGAGACTGTAGCTCTATTGGTCTATACGTTTAACAAAGGAAAAGTAGCACGATATTAAATTGAAACTTTGCAAAAGGCTGCAAAAAATCAAATTATGCATCTTAGTGTAGTCTACTTGTGTGCAAAATTATATTGAAATCAGACCAAAACTGTATGAGGAGTAGCGTTTTAAAGGAATTTCTCAAAAATTTCTACTTTTAGTAACCGTGGCAACACCATTTATCGAAATTAAAAACCTATGCATTAGTTTATGTATCGTAGTGTAGTCTACTTGTGTGCCAAGTTATATTGAAATCAGACCAAAACTGTATGCAGAGTAGCATTTTAAAAATTGTTTACAGACAGGCGGACAGACAGCTAGACAGACGGACGGACGACGGACACCTTACAATTGCATAAGCTCTTCTGGTCTCTGACGAAATGAAGAAAAATTCATCGTTTCATTTATCATTAACTTTTACACTGATGAGCAGGAAGACAAGAGTCCAATCCTAACCTTTAGAAATGCAAATACAAATTGAAGTATTTTTTTTATTTCAAAATATCAAAAGTTACATGTACACATGTATAATATCTATTCCAAGGGGAAAAAACGTTGTGGTTTTTAAATTATAATTACAGCTTTATTTAGCAATTATATAAAAACGACGAATAAAAGTAATTATATACATTTCAGGATACAAAGAAATTTAAATCTAATTTCATACGCAAATATATTCAACAAAACGAGGGTTTTACTTTGGATTTCAGTTACAAATACATGCATATGGCCCACGTATTGCAGTATTTTTTTAAAATTAGACTTGTCTTTCTATTGCAGTTTTAAGCTCTACACAAATCTAAATTTCTGTAAAAGAGAAACCTTTTTCATTCTGTTCTACAGCATATTATAGAACGTAGGTAACATTTCGAAGACCACTAATTGTGTTCTTTTATCAGCTGAAGTGATTTATATTCGTATCACGCAAAATTTATTCTGTATGAAATATAAAAAAAAAATGCTTTTATGTTCAATTTGACATTCAGATTTATCATCGATGCATTATTTAACAATAGTTGTTTTCATTCATATGTCGGCTTAATATACTAGTGAATGTTGGATAAAAATACCAGAGTCTTCCACATCTATGATATAGATTAGGATACTTAACTGACTATTGAAGACAAGGACCAACTAACACTAAGATATGCCGAACGCAATATTACAAAGCTTCAGATTTCAATCGTAAACTTACCTTATTTTTTATGTAGGAGTTTTATACATTTATTGCATGATAGTGAAGGAGACAAAGATTTCTTCGTCCATGGAAAAACATATTAGCCGAGGGCAACGCCCTGGAAAGTATAATATAAACGTTTAATTTTGATATACAGATTTTTAAGTGTAAAAGGCTTATCTTTTTCACATATCTTCCTTATAAATGGGAAGTGCATTGTATAATTTTTCAAATAAAAGGACTACAAATTCAAAATGAACAATTTAATTGTATATAAATATACACACCTGTAAAATAAAATCCGTGTATCAGTGCGAGTTTTCCTTTGCAGCACTTTCAGTTTGTATTATCAATAAATTACCTGTACCCTTTTTTATAGATTTAAACACCCAGCAGTACAAGATTTAGTAGAATGTGTTAGTTACACAATTTACAGGACAATCTCGGGTGTATAACATTTATGACATATTTTTGATCAGTTCAGATAACCCAGAATCCAAATGAAACCAAATGATATCCTTTCACAGTGTGACAAATATCAGAAAAGCGGTAATACTCTCAAGACTGTCCTTCCAATAACGGAGATTGTTGTGAAAATCTTCCTTGACTTTATATAAGATAGAAAGAAGTCAATAAACCATTTGACAGAGATAAAACTGTCAAAGCTACCCCAGGAATGTTGCTAAAATCAATATTTACGAGGGGTGATAAAATTAAATAGAAATGATATAGGGCTTTATTGTTGATTTTTTGTAAAAAAAACTAGTCCTTTCCGATTTTAATGCACATCTGCAACCGTTCTGCCCATGCGCGTATCACGTGATCTAGGCAGTCACGTGACATGCTCCATAGCGTTCTGTCACAGAAGCTATTTTTTGGACTCTTCTATTTCTTACTATGAAAGTTATTTTTTTAAAACAAGCACAGTCCATTGATCAGAAATGACCCAAACTCGGCAATAGTATGGGTGGATCAGGACAACATTTTCTCAAATGAGCACGGTGACCATCATATAGAATTGATTTTCCGATAATCCAGATGAACACACCTGGAAAGCTTTGTTGAATTAAGGGTGCCGACTGTGGTTTCCATTGCGCAATATTTCGCGCATCATAGTACAATGAAGCGACATTTTTTGCTTAATTATTTAAATTAAACAAAATTAAGATATTATAGGTATGAAAATGTTATTACAATTTTATTTAGCTCATTTTTAAACCAATTTTGCAATTGATAGGTAGGTTGACGTCGTTACGCTGTGTATTTGACGTTATGATAAACTGAAGCTTTTAAAGAAAGGGGTAATAAAATGTTTTTTTTAAGAAAAAGTAATAAACAGACGCTCTTGAAATTTAAAACATAGAAATTTGAGAATATCTCCATTATTTTTGTAACGTTTTTATATGAATTATTTATGCCCGTCATATTTTGTAGTACGTTATAAAAACAGGAAAATTCGTTAATTCTTGGCATTTTGAGATGCCCCCTCTGGTAACAAGACGGTAGAATCTTGTCCCGTGCTGCAGTAGGTGCTGGCAGTAGGTGGTATGTTAAAAAAATTAGTATTTTTGTTAAGGTGTCTACAGAGGATGTTTTTTCCTTCATGGCACCAGAACCTTATCTCACCCCAACTTGGCTTCATTTGAGCTGACTGTTTTTCTTCATATTTTATGAGAAGCAGCGGTACTGGCATTGCAAATAGGAAAAGAAAGACAACTTCTCGTCTTCAAGGTACCTTAAATGTCAATAAGGTGAAATATATACATTTACGACAGTACACAGGCGTGCAATTATAATATTTGGTTGGCGTTTTTCTCACATCAGCAAATTTAAAACTTTAAAGAGAATAATTTGATTTTAGTTGTAAGACGTCACTAGATTGGATAAAAGGCTTTATCCATTTTGTATACCATAACTTGCCTACGTCACAATGATTTGCGTCTAAAAACGTATAGTAGTAGAGGTTACCTTTAAAATATGCTATATTTGAGGCCTTTTTCCGGAGAGAAAAATGTCTCGTTGTCTTGATTGAAATTAAATTATACGGAAAAAAAGTGGTTTATAAAAAAGCGTAAACTGCCCCAAGTTATGTTATATCGTATAACATAAGTTGAAATAAGCTTCATGCCTTAAATAAATATACTCTTGACATGTCACAGCATGGTTCTTTTCTTGAAAAAAATTAGGTCACTATAGGGATTAATAACCTGTCCTTCATACACATTTTGAAGAAACAATAATTCTGGTGGATTTTCAAGGTTCAAAGAAATTTTGTTCTATTTAAAATGTATCACCAGTGTACTTTCAGGTAGGCGCTATATGTCCTATCCTACAACACAAAACCCTCTGGCTAATGACTCAACTACTGTAAACGTATTATATTTAGCGTGTACAATATTTAGCGGAAAAGGATTTTTTAACAAGTTAGCGTAGATTTGATTTAGCGTATTTCTTGATGTTCTTATTTATGTATCAATGTTTAAGACATTTAGCGATGTACTTGAATTAGCGGAAGTATCTTTCCGCCAAAAGCGCTAAACAGAATACACCACCAAATGTAATGCGTTTACAGTATCTTCCTTATTTCATGAACCCAACTCATGCTTTTGACGAAATTTTGATTAATTGGACTTGGCTCTAGTTTTGTCATTTGTATTTAATTTGATATGGCCCTTTTGCATCGAATTTATGCCTCAATATTGAATTTTTTTTTCAAAATTGATAAAGCGATCGAATTTATATTTAAATGTTTCTTTTGAAGATACATTAAAAATTGTGAAAAGTTTCTGATGACTCTAATACCTACATGTTGGGGTATCACAGGATAATATGTTATCTATTTATAAGTAATCAACCTGGGTGAAGATCGGTAGCGATCTATGTGAACGGATCAAAGGATCTGATTCTAATCACATTTCAATGAATTAAGATAAAAATATATAAAGTAAATTTGTAGCATGAAATATATGGAAATAACGAACCGTACACAAGCTTAAAATTCTCTGAACAATACAAATTTGGAGCATAGCAATCACGGACATCCCTAAACAACAAAATTAAAAACAGGTGACGTGGGAGGCCAAGGGCACGAACATATAAAACTTTAGTTGAAAAAAAGTTTTTAAAAATTCCCCAAAACGACAACGTCTTAGACCTTAATCATTTTGATAAATGTTCACATGCTATAGTGTATATATTTCAAGTATATTATTGTACGATATATAAAGATACAAATTAAATTTTGGACATCAAAATATATTTGTATTGTTAAGGTTTGGAAATTATGTAACTTTCAAAGTGTAATATTTGCAAAACTCATATAATTTTAATCAATATTGCGTACTTACAATTGTATAAGAAAATATTTAAATGATAGATAGAATTTAATACCAGCTTCAGATTCAATTTCGTGAATGCAAAAATTCATCAATACATGACTTTCGATCAATCAGAAGTTTTAAGTATTTAATAAGGTAGGATTGTTTGTTTTCTAGAGAGCTCTAACAATATTTCGTCATATTCCTTTTGAACACGGATTCTTTTCATAATTCTTGTATTTAAAGATTAACGAATTTTTCACAGAATCAAGAAGACAATATCACTAAGTGGTGGAATCGGTGATATTCAATTTGACCATTTTATGTCAGAGGCAAGGTCAGGTCAAGGGCATCACCTCTTCCCTTGACATTAAGAATAAAAAAAAATACTTTTGCCATTTATGCGATTTCTACTTGTATTTCATAAGATCGAATGTTTTTTTTTTTGCATGAAAAGATACTACTACATGTATGTAGGGCATATAAGATGATTTTAACCAAACTGAAATAAATAATATAACTCAGATGGATATTGGCTATTCCCTATTTTCGCTACTATTCTAAAATTTTTAGGATATATTTTTTTTTCCTTCCTATATTTAGATTTTTCTTGTTTTTACTAAAATTAATAATGAAAAATAACACATTATATGTGAAAATGTTTAAATCTATCAGTAAAAATGTTGTTCAAGTGAAGCAAGGTTCAAGTAGAAAAACATTCAAATAAAAGATGAATTGAAATTCTGAATAAGATGAGGGGGGAAATTGTGAATTTTGGGACCAATACCCGATCTAATTTTATATCCGATATAAGCTCGTCATCAATTAATATTTAAAAAAAAAACATTACAATAAAATTTAAAAATTTTAGTTAAAGTTATTTTTTGAAAACAAAAAAGCTAATATCGACCATTAGATGCTGCAACTGATATTTTTAGAGTTGCTTTAAAAATATAATTAAATATATATATACATGTAGATATGAACTAAAATCTCTCGACTTATTCGATATCCAATATATTTTTTAAATCCTGGCATGCTACTGACAAATGTATTGATGTTACAGCGAATTCAACATCCTCATTGAAAGTCAGCTTTATCTGGACAAAGATCGGTACACAGTGCAAAACAAGAAATTGACAGGGGGTCTCTTAAGAATCCTGTCAACAATACTATTTCCACTACCTTTGTTTTGGGAAAGATGGCATTTGGAAAAACAAATTCTGATTAGGCAAATGATCAATTAACACACGATTGTAAGGTACTACTAGAGAGTAGTATTTTTGACTTCTTCCTTTTAATTCAGTTTTTTTTATCCACCATGAGTTATCCTTCCTCGTCCAATAAATTAATTTTTCGTCTTCATCTCGAGGCTAAGTTGTTTATTTTTAGTAGATTTTCAGTTATTGTATATTCAAAACATTGCATGTCAAATAATAGTTTTCGTGCCACTTCACAAATAAAGATATCACGCAGATAAAACATTACGAATGTGATCTACAATATATAGATACATGTATACATAGACCAAGCTGAAAAACGAGAAAACTCTGTACGTTGTCAACTGAGAAGACATTCTAGTTCACAATGGGTTTCTATTCGTTGATTTTCTTCACGACTGCAGTCAACTGGGTCGCATATGGATATCAGCAGGACAGAACACTGATATCAAATATCGGGAAACTCCATTTTCAACTTTTCAAATCTCTTCAGAAAAGAGCCGTCTTAGTACGAAGTGTGACATTTGAAACCCAATGCTCCGACGCCGGGTGTTCTTTCAATAAATGTACGAAAGAAACACAAAATTCCTGCAGTTCCAAGGTGATGAACAAATTAAATTCCCTGGAACTTAAACTTGATCAATTTTCCAATACCTCACTTTCAAAAGTTGACAAATGCAGAAAGGGATGGACAAAGTTTAACAACCATTGCTATGAATATGTATCGAAAAAAGTCAACTTTTTCGACGCAGAAATGTATTGTCGCACGAAAAAATCGTCTTTGGTGGAGATAAATAACATGAAGGAGAATGCTTGGATTCACGGTTTTCTTAAAGATCGTATATGGATGTCTGGTACAGATTTAGCAAAACAGGGAGAATGGAGATGGTTATCATCGGGGGCAAGAATGAGTTTCACGAACTGGGATAAGAATCAGCCACAATATAACAAGGAACACTGCGCAGTATTCCATAAAAGTGGTAAATGGCACGACTACCCATGTTCTGATCAGCAGGCTTTTATTTGTGAACATTGATTAATTATGTTCCCCAAACGAAGTTTGGGAACATATTGTTTTTACTTTTTCTGAATTTTTTCTTTGTTCTCCGGTACTTTTTTGTCCGCGAGTGTTCTCGTAAACTACTCATCCGATCTAGGTGAAACCTTTTTAGGGTCACTAGGTATGTTATGTAGATGTGCGGAACGAAGGTCATTTTGCGCGCACGTGCGTGCATGTGCGCGCACGTGTAACACGTGAAATGACCAATATAATAGATTTAGCCGTAACTTTTTAAATATTGGATGAAATGCTTTGAAACTCATAATATAAGGATATAATAGTAGTATAGACATGATGACATGGTCAAAATAGCAAGATCTCACGCGCATGCAGGTGCCCTTCGCTGCGATTGGCTGAAACTAAAAGTCTAAATATCTATTTTGTTTTCTGACAAAATCCTTTGAAATTTTGAACATAGTCTTACATTATGAAGATCTACAGCATGATATATAAGAATAATCATGAACGCACGCACATGCACGTGTGCTGCAATCTGATTGGCTAAAACTTTAAATGCCTACAACTTTCTTGGTTCTCAATAATACAGGGTGAAATTTCAAATATGAATAGATATAATGATTGCCTACATTATACTACTATCAAAAGTAAATGCATGGACGTGCATGCACATGCGACCGCACACAATGTATTAAAAGACAGTATACTTGAGTGTTTGATGTTCATGCAGAATTAAGAACTTCTAAATGTCAAGACATGTAACATACTGAAGCATGCAGATCTTTTTACCCTTGACCTTGAAACTTAGGTCAAGGTCACTGGTAACCTGAATAAAATGTTGATATTAGCTATTTACCAAAATCACCTTGACCTATGAACTTGAAATCGACCTTAACCTTTGTCCTTGACCCAAGGGTAAAAAGAAACATGAAGTACATGTACATGTATCTAGAAACACCTTTCAGAGTTTATTTCGGTTGACAGGTTAGAAGTTAAAGAGGTGGTGGTTTTTAATGACCTTGACCTTTCATCCAAATGTCACAATCAATCTTAAGTTCTTGGAATAAGATACAAGATTCAACTCCAACGTTAAATAGGTTAAGAATAAAAATAACCCCCCACCCCCACACACAAACAAATCAAATTAATGGCAACGTAGAGAATCACTGTTAAACTCAAATAACACCTCGGACCCACATAAAATTTCAGGAAAACTGCAGAAAAGAGCTCGAGGAAAGTGTATTAAAATATTTCATTTGAGTTTCCAAAGTATATAGAAATTATTAATTTATACAGAAAAAATTACAAATCCTGTCGTGTTTAAAATTAAAGTGCAGATGACCAAAGTTGGCATATAAGCCTTTTATAGCCTATTTATTCAGATGTCGTTAATAGCATTCAATTCTACTGATTTGAAATAATATTTTAATACCAAGCATCCTTTGTTTAATTTACCTTTGAAATTTATTTGAATTTTTTTTAGAATTACGCAATCCCCAGAAATAGCGATTTTCGGTATATTAAAAATCAATATACATGTACGCTCCTTCGTAAAATAATCAGATATTTGCATTCATGAAAAAAATATTAATAAGAAGGTGTTAAACAATATAGGTCACATTAGCTGACACGAATGTCTTTTTAAACATCTCTTGTAAAACCCAGAGAGTAGCCCCCTATGCATTGGAAAAAATGAATAGTTCCGGTCAAAAAACCTTTATATATTTATTTACAAAGTATATAAAATTTACCAGGCACAGGTATCAGAGTTGTCAAAATGGCCTGAGAGGAAATATTAAAAAAATTCTGAACAGAAAGGAAAATCCCTTTTCCATGTATGGAACTACTATTGAATAAGTTCATTTTGATTGGTTAGGTATTGGCGTGATACCCTTAGTCGACTTTAACCCTGCCTTGTCGTCGGAATAAAACCAACTTTGAGCCCGAGGTTAAAATAAGTAGAGAAATAAAATGTGAATCGATATATTAAAAATATGACATATGCTTGAAAAATGGTAAATTTATATATGTATTTTTTTCTTTGATTCGCGGGATAGAAAGATATGTTAATCGCTTAATCAACATGCCATAATCATCTTGCATATGCATGTACATGTACGTGTGCGCGCATGCAAAACGTTAAACAATATATCGTTGATAGTTGATATCATTGTAACTTTTATATTCTTAAATGAAATCCTGGGATACTTAGCATATTTATAAAAGGTCTTAGAGGAATAAGGCACGATAAGGGACATGGGGAGCGTTTGGGGAACATCTGTAACGGTCCCCGTTACAATTAGCACTAGTTACATGTAAGACATGAAATGTCATTTATATTGCATTCAGCAATAAACGAATGAAGAAATTATTTTACTTTTTTATTTTGTTGTCCAAAAGATGGTGTGAGATAATATGTTTGCCTAACAACAAGGAGCATTTTGATAAACACGATGACCTTTTTTTCCAATCATCAGTATTATTATTACTTATATAAATTGCAGCAATATACCTTTATCACTTGCATATTAGATTTATATCTTTTAATTGATTTTACACGCAAGAGCAGACTCCACAAACGAACAATTTCTAGTACCCAATAAGTTATTGACAAACAAGTTAGGAAACAAGAACGATTTAGAGGTCCATGTTTGCTCTGCTTCTGATGTGTATTTCTGAGCCTGATTACTGTTCGTTATCTCCCATGTGCTAGAGAGGTTTAGGAACCTCACTTTTACGTGTATAGGTACGTGTAAACTACAAGTTAGAATTACACGTTAACATTATTTTTTTGTTTAGCAAAGTACAACCTGTACGTGTAAGTGTATCAAATGTAAAAGTGGTTTACATTTAAAAATCATCCGAAAAAACAATAATTTTAATACCTTTCACATAAATATATGCGTGTATTTATAAGAAGAAGATTGTACAGAACTCTTGTGTTTTTAATCGGTCAGTGCACGTATCGAAAATCTGGATGCTGTGACTTTAACTCCCTATAAATTTATATTTTTGAATTAGTGACGTTCAGGTTTTTTTTTAAATCAGTATTTGCATTTAACATGCAGGTTTTAGAAAAACACACACATTTTGAAAAAAACAAAACAAACAACAATTAAAGAATCATAAACTACAAGTTTGGACCTACTTGTACTTGGTAATCTACACGTAAGAGGATACGTGTAGAATTTCGTCATGAGCAAAATTTATGACGTAATGCAAATATTTCCGGTGCTACACCTACACGACGTCCTGCTTACTACTGTTCAAAAGATATGGCTAAAGTAAAAGTTTTGAATCTTTTCAGTGGGTCAAACTGCAAGGTCAAGGTCAAAAGGTCAAATTTGGTGGTACCTTAAGAAAGGTCTTGTCACAAAGAATACACATATTAAATATAAAAGCCATAGCTTCACTAAATCTAAAGTTATCGGCAAGGTTTAAGTTTTTGCGTTCAAACATACATAGAGACAGAAAGACAGACAGACAGCTAGACAGACGGTAGACACGACAAAAACTATATGCACCCGAAATTTCGTTTACAGGGGCATAAAACAATTGCTAATTGGTCGATCAATTTCCATCCACTACAATCACAACTTGAGAAAAAAATCCTTTGCCAAGGGCTTACATGAATGAGTAGAATATATACATTGTATAGCGTGTCAGTAACCCTTAGCTAGCGAAGATGCTAAAGCGTCAGCAATTTTCATTCTGTAGCTCAATATACCTACAATGTTAACATTGTCTCCAGCATCTGTGACATTATGTCTGCTACAGAAGTCAGGAAGTCGGCCATTTTCATATAAATGGACAATAAAGAAGAAATAGAAGTATTTAATGAAGAGAATGGACGGGTAATGTTTTACGATCTCCTCTTATCAAGCAACAAGAACATCAAAAGGGGATTATTGAGAGCAGTGTCACTCATCCGTATAAAACTGACCGAATAATGTACCTAGATAGTCTGGATTCTAAAATCAATTTCTTTTCTTTTTTTTTTTTTTAATTCTTATTTATAAGATTTTTTTATTTATCACTTTTGTTTTGCAAACATGTTAATCTGATTATGAATTTTAATATAATAGTTCATATTTTTCCGACTTTCTTTTCTCTTAATGTGTTAATTAGTGCATAATTCAAGGAAACATCGGATAAATAAACACAAGAGATCTAGAATTGGCATGCATTTATTCTTTTTCATCTGATTTTCAATAATGATGTACCAATTTCAGTTTGTGTCAATACGTCTATAGAATATGTCTATTTACATTAGTTTAATACTAATTTGAGAAAATGCCCGATTAACCCCCTTTTCCGCGAGCTTTGTAAAGTGCAAAATTGACTTTTATAATTAAAACTTAAAAGGGTTTCTCAATAAATAAACATAAAAATGCTCCTTAGCTCTGTAGACGGAGCAAAAAATTTCAAGACGTCACATTATACTAGTGCACAGATTTTGGATTTGGAAACAAGAAAATTTATGGCGATATCGGTGTATTGACAATCTCTAGATTTTGCATGAACACATTTTCTGATCTTTCTTTGTCTGTTACCAATAAACTGTTGAAAATTTATAATTGTTACACCAAAGAGTTAGTTTACGAGTAATAAATCTTTGCTATAAATTTTGATTAAGAGTTGATAATCGCAATAAATTCCTCAACACAATTCTGTACACGCAGCATTCCTTAATAAGGTCACCAGAAATAGTGCATTTATTTTTGTAAGATGCTTCAATCCTTCCGCGCTCATACTCAAATCTATTTTTTATATATACATGTACATATGTTTCTTTTTAAAAAATAAACAAACAAATATAAACTAAGCACTTTTGATCCAGAGAAAAAAAAAGAGCGAAATAAAAACGCAATAACTTTAAATATATACAACGTGTTGAAGTTTTATCAATGTCTTCCAAGGCCGAGCAGCAGATGAGTAAAACCAGAGACGTCAAAATCAGTAGAACATGTCTGCTTAATTGAAAAAAGAATGCCGGAATTATCAAGCGGTGTGAACCTGACACGGTTTCGCGTAAGATATCGCACGTTATCGCGAGATCTTACGCCATTCGTTATCCAACGTGACGCAATTTTAGGAAACATCGCATTAATCCCCAAAAGTCTGATTCGCTGATTGTGTTCATTTAATCCTTGTGTGTAGAGGGTTAGGGGTATTGAATTCATTACATTCTGATTATTTTGTCGTAAATTTGAAGAAGTTGATTTCAATCTGCGGTTCCGCGTGGAACGTAATATTGCCTCAAAACGATCTCTTTTACATCGAAAAGCGACGGAGATACATATGAAATCAATTCCATGGTAATTCGTAGTTCAGTTAATGATAATTTCTTTTCTTTCTTGGTTTTCCTTAGATTACAATAACAGCGCATTTGACAGCGGCAGGGTGTCTCGTGACTTCTCGTGACTTTCTGACAGATCACAGAAAAGAAATTGTGATAAAATTGATTTCCGAGAGACTCGCCTTAAAGATTGCGCTGGGATATAGACGGACATTGACAATGGTGTGACGAAAAATGGCTAGCGGTCTGACGACGGAATATAATTGCACGTGAGGAGTCTGACAGATTTGAACGGAATATAGATGGCGTATTTTTTGTAACATTCATACGTGTTTGAAAAAATGTTTCTGTTCAAATAACACCCGTGTAAGCAAAAATAATTATAAGATTGCAGTGTTCAGACTTTTAAAGCCAATTAACGTAAAATAAGAGAAAAAATGCAGACTAACTTTGATTTAAATTTAATTAAGTAAGCCGGATTCAGATATGGATCAAAAGGAAAACGGTATGACGTGCCATAGTAAGGAACAAAACGGTCTAATGAGTAAGTCCATGGAGAAGAAAGATTTATTTGTGGAATATAGCACAGACAGACGGACAGGGTGCTATCTGAGCCGCTTCCAGGGCACGTGTCTTATTCTCGGGAACTTGTTTATTTTGTGTACTGCGGTGGCGTTAGTGGCTTTTGTCAAGAAGGAGCGGATCATATACGGGTCAGTGTCTGAACCCATCTGCAGCTGTGATAGCCCCAAACCTTACACTAATGTCACCTTAGACTACTCCTACGTTAGGAATCAAACTTCTATTACGATTCTAAGTGAAAATCTAGCGGAAGTCGAGAATTCTACAGTTCCAGAAAATAGCATTATTAATAAAGAGGAAGAATCAAAAGAGGTCCCGGATGAAAAAGATGTTCCGAAAGAGACACCTTGGCGGGAAATTCGCCTTTCGAGGGACCTCATGCCTTTACTTTACGAGATTAATCTAAAAGTGGACTTAGAGAATTTAACTTATCGTGGTCATGTCAACATGACCTTAAATTGTACTAAAAACACAAATTTTGTTATATTCCACATTTCTCATATATTCTTGTACAGGACGACTGTGAAAATTATGGAGAAAAATACTCATAAAACATTTGAAATATTAAAACAGTTTCGTTACGTCAAAAATCAGTTTTGGGTGATTGAGCTAACTTTGGAACTCTCGGCAGGGACCGAGTATATAGTGAGTGTGGGGTATCGCGGGAATTTACACGGTGACTTAAGGGGGATTTACCTCAGTACCTACGTCACACCGGAGGGGGAGACCAGGTAAGGATCTTACTTTTATTGGCCCCTCCTGCTTGGTTGCCTTGTCTCTGTTCTACGAAGTATCCCTTAATATAAAGTTTGATATCAATTTAATAACTATCGTCCTTCTTACTAATAAACAAGTTTCACACGCGTAAATGACTGTTCTTGACGATATCAAACATTAGAGAAAATAAAATATAGAACACATATGCCAAAAGTGGTAAAATATTAAAGTCATCTCTCGAGAAAATGTCCATCGATATAATAACTCGATGACATATTGATACGCAATCATCTTATCAAATAGATAGGATTTATTTCATTGCTCAATTACGAAACTTGGTCTCAAGGTGAAAATAAGCGGAGGATCAAAGTTTAAATTGGTATATATCGTTTGAAAGTTTTTTTAAACTGAATATCAAAGGTGGCATCATACGAAGAGTTGATTGAACTTTGAGTAGCAAAGGTTGACAAAATGAATTAAACTTTTTCATTGGAATATACATGTATATGGAAAAAAATAACAATTCCTCTTTCTCAATTAAAAAAAGAATCATGTGAGCACTTTAGTCCATGGACCTATTGATAGGGCTGGCAGGGGGTTAAGTGGTGCTTTTCCATATTGATTATTGATACAATCTTAAATTGTATCTTATTACAGTGTAATTGATGGTGGTCAGTCTGAATAAAACTTTTGTATAATACTTTCAACTGAAGCTGTCTTTTATCATACTTCATGTAAAGATCCGTTATGACATAAACCAGTTTTTTAACAGGATGAAATGCATGTCTTATATTTCAAGTGATAGTGCTTTTCTTTAAAAAAATTTCCTAAACCATTAAAACAAGAAATACAATTATATCTACGCATGCAAGGGCACGAAGAAACGATTCAGAAAATTTTTTCAAGTGCTTGTTTAACTACATTTGTGAGTTCCGAAATATACTTAGGTGGCTCTTGCACTTTTATGATTTTGACAAATATATACGTAATATTACATTACATCCATAACCCCAAACTAGTTTTGTATTACGTTATGTATCAAATAAAAATCTTTAAAATTTTCTGCCTCCCATTCCAAAAGTTAATTCTACGACATCTTCCAAATGCGACAATTCGTTACAGCATGAAAAGGAAGATAAACGAAATCAACTAGCGTCAATTTTTTCAATGATTTATTTACATGAGTTAATAAGTTAATACAAATCAAAATGTCCTACATGTTTTTTTTATTTACATCAAAATCTTCTACTTCAACCTTTTCCTCCTTTTTTCAAAAGTATTTGGTATTGAAATCACTATAAGAGTTTGTCTAAAACATTAAAAATAAGCGTCAGTATTGAAGAATATAGCTTTCACAGCACTGAATAGTTGGAACTTATTAACACAGCACTTGAGAAAATACAGCAAACAATCACTGTTTGATGCGTGTAGCGTTACAGAAAATTAACTTAACAATTTTTCTTGTCAGCGGAACAATTATCTTGTCAAAGATAAAATCTACCAAACGCACAAACTGCACAAATAAAAGAAATATGTTTGCTTCTTCTGCAGTAATGGGAAACGTAACACATTTTTCCAATTTGAAGTGTTGTCAATAAACGTTAAAAAAGATAATAAACTATAAAACCTTTCACGTAATAGTTCTGTAAATAAAAGACAATATTATTGTTGCTCTTTATTTTTGTGATTCAGTAAAGTCAAGTACATTTGATTTTTTGACAGATTGCGAGAGTCAGGAAAGTGGTAATTTTGGGGGTTTAGAAATTGTTAAAGATAGTTTTAACTTTCTTAAATTGCAAAACTTAAGTGTAACTCTTATACTTTATACACCAAGCCTAAATTGGGGCTCTTAAGGATGTTGAAAACGAACACAGGGTAGAACATAGAGTAGTTTATTTTTTTGTTTGTCAAAAAATGTCTGAATCACATTTATATTAAGATTTGTATCCCCCGCTCCGGCTGGAAACTAGCCTCAAAAAATGTTTCAATGTTGAATTAAATTCTGCATGTTCCAAAGTCACTTTAATTTAACAGTATCTTGATTTCAAAAGGCACAATTTCTTTGGTTAAAAGGGTCTTTTGACAGGTGAAAACTAGGCACGTGCACTTCTGCATTCATTTCAATGTCTTTGATCCAGGGTCTCATTTTACAAACGAACTTTCTACTACGTGTAAGACCAAAAATCTGAGTTCATTGGAAATTACATTTTTCAAAACGTTTAAACGTTGTTTGCATAAAAATAACAAATAAAGTTCTAAATTCAGTCGAAGATTTGAACATGTTAAAGGCAATTTTTAAACTTCTGCTAGAATGAAAATTATTTGATACTATTTTAAGTTCCTAGTCGTAGATTTTTTTTATTTGTAAAACGGAGCCCAAATACATGTATAATTCTTCGATAATCTGTGTTTTTTCCTTTATTATCGATATGGATCAGACATATAAATGTTCCTCAACTTATAGATGATGCAGATATCAAACTAACAGGTGTCCGCTTTACAATGTATCACATATATTATAATTATAGAATCTGTTTGATTTTAAGATCTAGCTTTTTTTTCAGTGTTCGTATCTTAATCGTATGTAAACTGTCTACTACGAGTAGTCAATGAAGCTTCAGATATTTCTTTTTCTTTGGAAAGGGGGTCGTTAATTTTATTTTTTGGGGGCATAAAATGTACCAAGAGGTCGATCGTCCTGATTGCACACCTGCGTTTTACATATTTCGAGGGAAAATATTGACTCACTCTCCGGGGGAAAACATAAATCTAGCTTGAATCAAAAACATGTGTAATATCTATATGACAATTGGTTTAATATTAAATGTTCTCGAGAAGTAAACTTTTTATATATATATATATTCGCTAAATATATTCTAAATGATTTAAAAATTCATTAAAATATTTTTGGAATACATTCCCTAAGGATTTTGACATCGTTTTGTGGTCCACTCCCTCCCCTTGAAGCATATTAAAACAACGTTTTCCTCTGCCTGCAAAATTCTTGATATTTATATAATTTATGACCCAACTATTCTCGCGAAGATTTTTTTTTATTTAAATTTCACTGTAAAACACCGATCATCATATAGCACCCGCTGTCATAAATTTTACAACAATATAGTGTTGTTTTTTGTTGTTGTAAGTTAAAAGTGTTATTTGGAATTTTCAAATACTCCTGTTTCATTTTCGATCTTTGCTAAAATACTTTTTTGTACGGAAGATCGCAACTCTTCATCTGAACTTACCTCCCAACCTAGGTATATTATGTAGCAAATTGGGTTCAACAATTTATACATGATATAGGACAACTGAATGCATGCGGAAAAATATAGCGAAATGATAAAGAGCTAACAGACGGACGACGGACAAAGATTTACCAGGAAAGCTTTGTCAGGTCTTGAACTGAAATTTACTGACGTTTATAAACAAAGCTGTCACCTGCACAAACGCTAAGCAGAAAAAAGCGTAAAAAAAACATTGTTTTACAGACGCTTGGCAGCAACACAGCTTCAGTCTACTGATGCCCGGAAGACGTTTCCCTGTATGGACGAGCCCGATATGAAAGCGAGGTTCCAGTTAACACTGACACATCAGGAAGGTGAGATACACTAAAGGTCACGTGGACAGAAACTCAGACGAGTGTGACTTTGTGGAATTACCTGCTTCAGCGTTTGTTTTTAGCATCTGCAGTTGAAGACAACTTATCTCTCAACCAGAGGTTTTTTAAAAAACTATTTTATTGTACTGATTAAGGTTTTATTGAAGTCTTTAAAAATACATAAAGTATAACCACAGTCTAGTTGCATAACCTTGAAAAGATTTATGTGTGTATGTAAAAGGATGTATGTAAAAGAAAGCTTTAAAAAGATGTGTTTGGTTATTTTTAGAGGGATGCAAAAAGCATCCAAAGCAATCCATTTCCTATTACATTGAGTACCAAACATTAACATAAACAAAAGGCATGCTGACATATAAAAAATAATTAAGATGGACATTAGCTTATTGATAATTTATCACTTGGAGAATTTCTGTACTAGACAATATCCTTCATCAAACTTGTTTGAGAACCTCTGAATAGAATAATTTGCTGACATTCTTCTTAATTGATTTCACCACAAATGACCTCGATTCTATTACCATTCACTGTGAATTAGTGTAACGAAGGGGTCAATAGATTGACTGCCTGGCTTTTATACTTGTTCAAAGGAAAACAAATTGATCTCTACTCAAATTCGTCAATTTTTTTTTTATATGTAAGTTTAGAATTTCATAAAGGAGTCTTTGGTGCTACATAATTTCATTTCTTTAAGACGCAGTACTTTTTTTGTCTAATCAGTACAAGAAACCTTGTCACAGACAATATGCGACATTGTCACGTGATAACTGGGTCAATCAAATATCAATCACTCGGCAATAAGTAGGTCACACAGCTGATTCCCAGCATCGTCAGACGTCAGTGGTCGGCAATAAAGGTTTAATTATTCCACGTGTCAGCTCTGTTATCGTTATTGCTGTTAAGGATACCAACAGATCTTGTTTTCTCACGTTTATAAATGAAGATTTTTTTTCCAATTTGCACAGAAAATTGATTTATCTATAATTCAGTAGAAATTGTTAACTGACATAAAATATTTAAAACAATACGATGCAACAACCTCCACCAGTATGAAAACCCTCTAATTGCAAAATAAAAATGGAAATGTTAAAATTCTGAAATACTGAGTACTAGAATTTAGAAACGTGGTCTTTTAAATGATCGATGTTTGAAGATTTTTTTGACTTTATACAACTATTTAACCTTTTTATCACTATTATTAAACATTGTTGAGATTTGATTAAAAAATTAAAACCATGCCGGTTATGCACTTACAAATAAGTCTTCATATAGAAAATGGTGACCACAGGACCCCCCCCCCCCCCC
>PRKT01001449.1:23241-58647 GCA_003671525.1 Saccostrea glomerata
AACGCTCTGAACAAAACATGTACTGAACAATATAGGTGATGTAGAACGCTCTGAACAAAACAGGTACTGAACAATATAGGTGATGTAGAACGCTCTGAACAAAACAGGTACTGAACAATATAGGTGATGTAGAACGCTCTGAACAAAACAGATACTGAACAAGATAGGTGATGTAGAAGGCTCTGAACAAAACAGGTAGAGTAGGTCCTGCACAAAGATAGGTGTAGAATATACACTGAACAACACAGATTCAGAAAGTACTGAAAAAGGCAGGTTTAGAATACATTGATCAAGACAGGGTATACCGGTATAACTAACTGAACAAAGGCGGTCTAGAAGCTGGTCAGAATGAACTGATCAAAACAGGTATAAAATGCACTGAAAGAAGAAAACACAGAACAAGACGGGTTTAGATTACATTGAACAAGATAAGTTTAGAATACAAAAAACAGTACACATTGAGAATACATTGAACAATGCAGATGTAGAATACACTGAACAAGGCCGGTCTAGAATGAACTGAAGAAGACAGGTACATGTTTTAAAAGGAACTGAGCAAGGCTAGTATGGAACGAACCAAACAGTATAGGTACGAAAAGATCAAACAAGGCGGGTATAGAACGAACACAACAAGACAGGTATAGAATGAACTGTCAGAACAAGTGAAATAAATGCTTATGCGTTTGCAAGTTTAAAAATCATTGATAAATCAAATATCAATTGAAATACTTTCACTTTCTTACATTTCAATTATTTTTCTTATTCAGATCACGTGGCAGTACCGGATTTCAGCGGTGGCGCCATGGAGAACTGGGGTCTCGTGCTTTATCGCGAGACTGCGCTACTTTACGAACAAGGCGTGTCCTCCAGCGAGAACAAGCTAATGGTCACCCTGATCATAGCACACGAAATAGCACACACAGTAAGCATTCAAAATAACACATAGCACACGAAATAGTACACACAGTAAGCACCCAAAATAACATATACAGTTAATGGTCACCCTGATCATAGCACACGAAATAGCACACACAGTAAGTACTCAAAATAACTTATACCGTTATTGGTCACCCCTATCATAGCACACGAAATAGCACACACAGTAAGCACTCAAAATCACATATACAGTCAATGGTCATCCTGATCATAGCACACGAAATAGCACACACAGTAAGTATTCAAAATAACACATAGCACACGAAATAGTACACACAGTAAGCACTCAAAATAACATATACAGTTAATGGTCACCCTGATCATAGCACACGAAATAGCACACACAGTAAGCATTCAAAATAACATATACAGTCAATGGTCACCCTCATCATAGCACACGAAATAGCACACACAGTAAGTACTCAAAATAACATATACAGTTAATGGTCACCCTGATCATAGCACACGAAATAGTACACACAGTAAGCACTCAAAATAACATATACAGTTGTTGGTCACCCCTATCATAGCACACGAAATAGCACACACAGTAAGCATTCAAAATCACATATACAGTCAATGATCACCCTGATCATAGCACACGAAATAGCACACACAATAAGCATTTAAAATAACTTATACCGTTAATGGTCACCCTCATCATAGCACTCGAAATAGCACACACAGTAAGCATTCAAAATAACATATACAGTTAGAACACAAAATTGCGCATATAGTAGTTAAGACGTTACCTAGACTTCTTCGTAAAATTAATGAAATTCTGCTGAAATCAATAATTTAACTGTAACAAATACAAAATATAAACCTACTTTTCAGTGGTTTGGTAATATGGTAACAATGAAATGGTGGGACGACCTCTGGTTAAATGAAGGATTCGCCAGTCTCCTCATGTACTTCGCCATGGATGCCATCTACCCGGACTGGAACGTGGTATGATTAAAAATCATCGAGTCAGCTCAAGTTCCATTCCACCCTCCCTGTTAAAAAGCATTAAAATTCATGTTAATATCGTTTAGTTCACGCTGTCTGTTGTCGCAAAAGAAGTGTTTCCGGTGATGGTTAAAGACGCAATGACGACGTCACATCCGGTGTCAACTCCTATAGCCACTCCTGATGACATTGCTGAATCATTCGATTCCATTTCTTACAGCAAGGTAAGAATTAATATATACAAACTAACGTAATCATACACGCGACACGAAACATTAAGGATTAAACGGAAGCATTTTAAATTTTTTAAAGAAATGTTATTTCTGTTTAGGGCATGGCCATCTTAAGGATGCTCATGGGTTTTGTCGGATGGGAAGATTTTCAGAAAGGCCTAAGGGTAATATCACAACAGAGTTACATATTTTTAACCCTTTTTTTTTTAGATCTGATAAATATCATATAATATAGTATATAAACTAGCGATCCAATGGTTTCTATCGCATAGCTCTACGTCAACAGATTTAAGTTCCGGAATGCCAAAATGGACGAACTTTGGGACACATTTTCTGAGGTAAAGAACAATCTAGCACAGTTAATCTTCTAAAAAGTGGATTTATCGTAACAATGACTCAAATTAGTCTTCAAAGATTTACAAAAAAGTCCGTCTCTAGTCTATGATTTTTCTATGTAAAATTTTCTTAATATCTCCTTTCAAATTAAGGCAGTGGACTATAGATATGACATTAAGTCCACGATGAACACGTGGACCCGTCAGATGGGTTTTCCCGTGATCACGATGCAGACGGACGGGGACAGCTATAACCTGACTCAGGAGAGATTCTTATACCTGGACAACATGGGCAACAACAACACATCACAGTCAGACCAGGACGATTACACGTAAGCAGGTCAAAATATTCACGTATTTCAGTCGATAGAGCGCTTCCTACTTCTTAAGGTCCTGGGTTCGAATCTCGGCCGTGACTAACCGTAGTCGATAAAAGATGGTTAGCAACTGCTCCTTCGCCCTGCGATCGGCATTTAATTAAAGTGAAATCTGCAGGTCCTTGTGACGAGACTTTTAAAACTGAGGTCCTGTGTCACGGCAGGCGTTGGCACGATAAAGTTCCGTCACTGCTTAATGGCTCTGAGTGCCGAGTATAGGTCTAAATTTAATGCCCTTCACCGGTATATATTGAGTTAGTGACATCTTTACGTGGGTAAAAATCTCTTAGATGAGACGTAAAAGAACATACAATAGATCAATTAATGATATTTATTTTAATTATTTTTTTTTATTCTGAATTGAAGGGGGGGGGGTGAATTTGGGAAATAATTGGGTTTAGATTGTAGTGTTGATAAACATAAAAGCTTCAGATTGACATGAATGGTAACATTTACATGATTATTATGTCAAACCAATTCACGTTCAGGGTAATTGCTACATTATTGTATAATTTTAGCTCCCTCTATTCTTTCTCTCCTCTGATCTTTTCTTCTCTCACTCGACTTTCTCTTCTCTCACTCCTTTCTTTCGTCTTCTCCTCTATTCTTCCTCTTTCTCTTTCTCCCTGTATAGTTCTCAACATCTCTTATTCTTGAATCTACCATGATTATTTAGAATATAGTGAAATCACATTTAATCATTACATGCCTAGAGTCATTTTTGCTCTAAGATTTGGAGAAAAAATATTTGAATGTAACCAGAAGTGATTCTATCCTACAGATGGGTTGTACCGTTTACGTACATCACGGAGGATGAACCGGAAGTTCAGCTGGTCTGGATGAACAATACCTCAGGTAAAATAGACACATATATCATTTAGATAAATTTATGATATTTAGAAAAAAATGTATCGTTTTTATTTTAGACAGATTAATTACTGATATAAGGGTGGTGTAAACCTGTGATATTTGAGGTTACAAAATAAAATAAGTTGGGTGTCCCATTCAACCAATTAATCTTTAACTAGTATTTTCCCCTTAATTGAAATCTCGAAATTTCTTATCAGTCCTATGGAGTTCGCAATAACGAGGTCTGACTTAACTTACATGCACAGAAGCCTTTTGGTAACAATTTTTTTTTTGTTAAAAAGGTTGAATATAGACTATTTTACTGAAAAATTTAGCAATATGATGTATGGCTGCTGGCTTATACCTCCTTAAATTCATTTTCCCAAAAGATCCTATATAATCTAAGTTATCGTTTCATATAAGCAAATCCCATATACATGACTTTTTTTATTGTACAGTGAAACTTGTTCATCCCGAATTGTATTTTGCTAAACCCATGAACTCGCCTCATCTGTGATCATACTACACAGGTTTTACTGTAATTGGCTTCTTTTCTTCTTTAAAATATTGTAATAAGTTATTTGACTTAAAAATAAGTTGATTGAATTAGAATATATAGAAAAGGAATGAAATCACGTTTAAATAAAATAATGTTGCATTTTAAATTAATCTCTTAGGTAAAGATATTCATTTCAAATAATTTTAGTTACAATATAATTTTTGTCATAGCAGGCGCTGTATACTACGGGATTTTCAAATCTGCATGTCCAGAATGTCTATCAAAATACAAATCAAGGACTTAAATCTGACAATTATGTTTTTTAATTCAGCTTCAACTTTGAATTTTAATGGTGTTTAAATCGACAAGCAGAGATTCAAACAAACGTCTAGATCATACATTACATACTATTAGAAATGGACGAATGATAACATTACAATAAATTATTATTTACATTATATATGGAAATAATTTATTTTTTGTTTATATTCTCGCCTCCCATTAGTTGATATCCAAAAAGGAACAAAAAATATTTTGTATAATCTTGTTTGGTATGGGGACACACCCCCTTGACGACCAGCTTAATCACCTTATCCTTGCAATCCCCTCATTTCCAGTCCTCGGAATCGATTTAATAACTGTATCTTTAACTTCAAACACTAACTCGATCTTACCTCATGTAAACACACATCATGACTGCTAGATCTATGTATCACATCACTTCCGTTACTACGGTTGTATTATTGCGCGGTAAATTTGAACTTGTAAAAGCAACACAATTTTACATCCAAAGTTTTTTAATTATCTTAAAATTGAATTATAAGGATTATAAAGAGTAAACTGACCCAAACCAGATTATACTCGATAGTTTGTCCAAGAATTCACTGAGAGAATTACCTAGTTAAACTACTTTTAAGGTATAGTGATTGTATGGACAGTGATTAGTAATAACTCTGTTTACTAGCTAAGATAGTGAAAAGTGGAGTAGTGGTCGTAAAGATACTTAAATTGTACCTAGTGAAAGTTAATTATGAATGCTTAGATTTACTAATGTTATCTAGTAAATCTACCCAATACCTAGTAAAAATACTTTTAAGGTAGTGATTGTATGGACAGTAAATTTACTAGTCTTCCCAGTGACTTTCACTAATTATTTTTTTCAGTGTTAGAGTCATTCCTTAAATAACAAAATAAATTACTAATATTTTACCTTGACGAGGATATCGCTGAAAACTCCAGCAAACTTAAGGGCAAACACCTATGCTAAAGTAATTATACCTTTCTAAAATTGAAAAAAGTCGTCGAGGATGATATTTTATATTTATTTTGTTTTTTTTTTTGGTTTGTTTACATTGTCTTACTCCTTTTCATTACAGCTACAATTCCTCGGTCTACCGACTCTTGGATTATGGCTAATTATGAATACATGGGATTTTACCGTGTTAATTATGAAGATAACATGTGGGGAAAACTCGCAGATCAACTAAACAGAAACCACACCGTAAGTTACTGTGTACAGGGAAATTTTCACCCCCGTTTCATTTTCGCCTTTTTCGCCCTACCCTCATTTTGGTGAATTTAAAACGGGGCGAATTCAAAGAATACATTTATTGAGTATAATTTTTTTAACAAAACTAGAACTAGGCGAATGTAAAAGTTAAACTATAGGCAAAGTTATTTGCAATTTAGTGTGAAAGGGCGGAAATAACTTTGTATACAGTAGCAAGACAACCTGTTCTTGAACTTATATAATTCGGAGAAATTTTTGTCTCTTTCAACTTTACGTATACCTAATAAATGTACCAATCCAATTGTATGTAAATTAAATTGACTTTGAAAACTAATACTAATGATTACTTTAAATTAACTTTACGTATATTGTGTGCCAAGAGATTTATAATGGTGTTGAGACCACTCCAACGAAGAAAGGAAAAATATCTCTGAAATATAAGAAGTTGTCAGAGGCAGAAAACGGGAATTTTTGTTTTTAGATATTACAGATCGTATTTAGTCAATTGTCAATTGAAACGCTTGCAAACTTAGCCATTTATGACTGGATAGTTTTATTTGCTAACGGTCCGACTGAAAATTGAACTTTTATTTCATTATCAGAATCTTTTTAAAATTACTTTCTACCTACTTGGAATACTAAAGTAATTTTTAACGAAATATCATGGAGTACCTTAAATTTTATTATACATATTTTATCTAAGTGAAATTCTTTGATTTTTCAGATTTTCCCGGAGGCAAACAGAGCTGGTTTAATTGGAGATTCATTTAACTTGGCGAGGTTTATAGCAATGATTTGATTTTATCTTGTTAAATGTTGAATAGATGAATTATTTTTTTATTAATTTAAAAAAATCCACAAATTAGTAAACATAAAGTTTTAACTATTACTTTTAGGGCAAAATTACTGAACTATGACGTTGCATTAAAGATGACGACATACTTAAAGAATGAGAGGGGTTACGCCCCTTGGGTAGCATTTTTGGATTCTGTGGAATATATCAAGAGCTCGATATCAAAGTCAGGGGCATATGTCCTCTTACAGGTAATACCAATTGTTTGAAGTATTTTTCATGCTACATGAAACAGCTTAAGGAATATATGTTTGATTAATAAAAGCAATATCTGAGGAGCAAATGTCCATTTTACAAGGAAGAGCTTGACTCAAAAGCATATGTACTCATATAGGGAAAAATTGAGACATATGGAAAGAGTTAATGGTAAAAGATAAAAGAGAATATACCCATTAAAGTAACTGAATATAATTTACAATATACTATATTTTGTCTGACTAAATACTATAATATATGCGTGAATGCTAAAGGTTTTTCAATTATCATAGTCAGTTTAACAATTATTTATTGTTAAATTAGTTTCATATATACTCCAAACAAATTTTTGTCCACACCGCTTTAAATCTCGATTCCTACCAGCTTTTAGGGCTTTATTTTAATACTGTATGTTTCATTAATCTGATTAACACAAAGAGTTCTCATGGCGAGTGTAAGTGACCACTAAAAAGGGGATACTTTCTCCTCCCGAACACCTAATCCCACCTCTATACTTTCTCGGGTCCATTTTTTTGCCCTCTTCACATAATTATTTCTTTTGTTTAATAAGAGCAATACAAAGGAGCTTTTGAAACTTTTTCCGACCGAAAATTAAAGTTTACGAACAGTATATCTTCAGTAACTATTTTATAATTTAAATTAATGACTTTTTTTTAAAACGTGAACTTTTCAATAGATTAGAATAGAACATGAATCTTTTGTATAACGTGTACTACAGGAATAAAATAAAACGCACAAGACTCCAGTTTATTCAAACATGAAGAAAATCACAAATTCCTTTGAGAGCAGCATTCATATTCCCAAAGACTGAGGAAGCAAATACGCGATACTATATTTCTTTTCTCTGTCAATATCATTTATCCTCCGTTTAAATGAAAAATGACAGTCATTTACCGATCAGTGTCCAAATCTATCAAGGTCACTCGGAACGACCTCGGTCATTATCGTATCTCCTTTTATTGGCTCTGACAGGGCCATTTGACTTGTGTTCGCGTTATTTTATTATCTATGCATTACTGTAATATTTGCTGTTGATTGTACATTTTCGGGTATTGATTTTCTGTCTGTCATTTCGGGTTTTAGAAATATCTTCTTGACCTCGTGGCGCCAGTGTACGACTCTATAGAGATGTCAATGGAAGGGATTTTACCAGACAGGTATGAACCTCAATCAAATATTAAAGAGGTTTTCATATAAAGAGAGACAGTCACCCTAACCCCCAAAAAAGAACCAAAAGTATACAAAGTTAACGGTCATAGGAGAAAAAAGCTTGAAGTACATTACTCAAAAGACTATAGATCGTATATGTTTTAAAGAAAAACAACATAGGAGGATCCCGGTAAAGAATTCATAATTAAAAAAAATAAAAATTTATTTAATAAAATTGTCTTGCAAAATAGTAAGGAGAACATGACTTTAATAACATTTAAAAGTACAAAGGAATTATTTTTTTCGTCGCAAAAGACAACATTTCCTGCGTAAATATAATCATGCATTTATCATACAGAACCGTATATATAGACGCCATTTTTCTTCGCATGTCTGATAGCATTTTGACTGCGTAGCTTCCACAGCCAATATCTTGTTACACTTAGTATAAAGTACGATATATGCTTTTCTGTCCCCTCAAATTAAAGTATCTCTCAAAAGAAATTTGTCTCAGGAGACTCGGAATCATTTTTTGAGTTCAATAACATATGAATCAGTCACGGTCAATATTCCGGATTATGAACGAGATAATGCGACTCTTAGTCTTATTTAATTGACAGAAAGAAATATGTTTTCTCTGAGAGCGGTCGGAAATGTGTCAGCGATCTTGGATGTTGTCTGTGATATAAAAGTTTTTTCCCATAAGTTTTCATAGAAAGATGACAGGAAACGTACATAATTGGAAGTTCTGTATAAATGTTTATTATCATTCGTTCAGTTTGTCGATAGGGTTAACGACCCCTTAAAGGGACATGGACACGGTTTCAACTGATTTTTTAAAAACAATTTTAATGTTTACAATCCCTTACCAACGCATCATCAGTAAGATTTTTAACATCATTTGTTGATTAACAAACGAGATGCAGAACTTTAAGTTCTTCATAATGTAAACAAGGCTCGTGCCTTGTGTTTGTTTACATATCATATTTATAGCAAAATGAAATTCAGCAAATCAATAGAAACTGTTTAATTGTACAATGAAGCGCATTGAAGTGGTAAAATTTTCCGTTTGGATGAAAAGTTCTGAGTCATGTTTTGAACGTCAATTATAACAAGATGACACGCCCATATTTTTAAAAATGAGAAAGAAATATTCGTCGTAGTTTTAGGACACCCCATTCTTCGTGACAAGCATCATGAGTTACACTGAAATGGTGCTTTAAAAAAATTAGAATAGGGAGTTAGAGACTCCCCGCTTCTGTAAAACACAAATTGCAACGAATATGTACATATTTTTTTAACTTATCATGTCTATTGAAGTTACCACAACACATGTTTCGGTCGAACACGTGATTACTCGGTGTTTATTTAGATCCTCAATTTGATTTGCTGTTATATTTATGGAAAACCTGTTCTACATGTATTTGAAGAAACAATTTGACCATTTTATCCATTTCTAAAGAAATAGGCGTGTCATAATATGACAATAAACACTCTAAAGATAGCTCAAAACGTTCCATTCGAACGGAAAATTTTACCACTTCAATGCGCTTCATTGTATTTAGAATTAGCTTCTTCTTTATTGAAATCATCTGCTTTGAGCGAATATAAATTAGTATATTAACCTATGTAAACAAAAACATGACACGGACCCTGTTTACATTAAAAAGGTTTTGAGCTCTAAATCTGTTTTGTATCTCGACAACTGGAGTTCGAAATTTTGATGATCATTTAAGTGACCTTAGTTAAATATTTGTAAAAATGGTAAATAAATTTAATTTTTTTTAGCTCAAACTATGTCTATGCCTCTTTAAATACAATCTATAGAACTATATTTCAAGATGCTTATAAAAATGAATTATTACCAGGAAATATACACTTTATATGTTATTTTTTTAGTTGTACTTATAAAAGTGAAGTACATAAAGAGATACACATACATGTGTCAAATGTAATAAATTTTCTTAAAGCAAACATAAAAAACAAGGCATTCACGACATATGAAAGTTTTTAAAAGTAGACAGTGTAGATAAATCGTATTTTATTATTGAGATGAGCGACCCAGAGATCAAAGCTAGACTAAATAGACTACCAAAGTTAAAAAAATTGTTTTACTAAACCCTCAGATTTTTGTTTTTCATAATTTAAAAAAGCTTACATTTCTGCTAATTTTGCAGTTTAATATTTAATTTTCGTGAGTATGATTTTAACGAAAATTAAATGTATCTTTCAAATTTTAATATGTAATCTTTTTAAATACTTTTACCATACCTCAGATTTTTTTGGTTTTCCTTATTCTAAAAAAAACTGAGATTCATATTTACTTCTTTTGCAGTAAAAATAGTAGTAGATATAAGTAAGCAATTAAATATATTTAAATCACAAAATGGTTTAATATAAACATTGTTTACTACATTTGTTTCGTATAGATTCTTACGACAAACTATTCTGAAGCTGGCCTGTGATGTCGGATATAAGAAGGCAGTAGCTTACGCCAAGAAAATGTTTTACCTCTGGAAAGACGAAGGGATCACGTAAGTATTCAGTTATACATCGAGAATTACCGGTCAGCAGGGGATGCTCACTCCTCCACGGCACTGATCCCGCCTCTAGTTATAAGTCTGTTTGCTCTGCTCCGAAATTTGTATTGGTTAATTGACTTTTGATCTTGATTACTATTCGTTAGCTTAAATACTGTTTGTTTTCTCCATATATTTTATCTTTAAAATGCTAAGGGATAATGTGTTACATTAAAAATTTAAATCTTAAGTTTAAACTTAACTATAATAACTATAGTTATAGATAAGTGTAAACTTTGGATTTTAAATTTTAATGTAACAAATGTACAATATAACATGCCCCTTTGCTAATTAGGATGTTGTTGTTAAACAAATTACCTGTCGTCTTTATTTCATTTGTATACAAATAAATGTGTCTTAAATGTTTTTTTTTTTTTTTTTTACAAATTATGCATCTAACAATATACATGTATTTAAAATTTGCTCTAGCTTTGTTAATCATCTTTGGAACAATTTAAATATTAAGGAGCTAAATAATTATCTCAAAAAGTTTTTTTTTCATAAACAAATTAAGGATTTTTGAAATTCATTTTTTACAAAAAAGCAATTAAATCACAATCTGAATTTTAAAGGATTCATCTTTATGCCCAATTATTTGACCTCATATTGTAGCAGAACAGTATTCTGAAATTTTTTAAAGCTCGTGGCAGACAATACGGCCCTGTCTTGTTACAAATCGTACCACACTTATACATGTAACTAACAGTGAAGAGTGGCAAGAGGGATAATTTTTGGTAGAAAATGTAAAGATCTATTAGGAAGGTGGTACACTTCTGATGTAATATCTAATTTTTTAGCCTCCTCAGTATTGTGTTGATACATGCACTGCTTAAGTTTGGTGTTAATTCTATATTTAGCCTGTCCAGTGAGAACTCACCAGTGATCTTAATTGTGTTAATTCTATTTTAGCCGCCTGCCACCTGACTACTTCTCAGTGATCTATATGGTTTTCTATTTTTAGCCTGCCTAGTGACGTCTCTAATCTATATTGTTTTCTATTTTTAGCCTGCCCAGTGACTACTCCTCAGTAATCTATATGGTGGGGGTGAGGGAGGGAGGGGTGGAGGAGTGGGACTACGTCTGGAACAAGTCACAGTCCACTAATGTGGCGGTAGAGAGGGAGATGTTAATGGAGGCGCTAGGACAATCGCAGAAACCTTGGCTACTCTGGAGGTAGGATTCCCTATTCCCCTTTCCTTTTTCTTTCTTACTTTTCTTTCTACCTTTCTTTCTTTGTTTTTTTTTTTAAATTCATTTCCCTTGTTCATTTTTTCTTTTTATCAGGTCAGAGTTTACGATTTATTTAAATTGTTTAGAACAATTTCAATACTTGTTTTTATTTTTGGACTTTGAATTAGAGTTTGGGCCTTGAAACTTTCAATGTGCTCAATTTTGAGTCTCTTTTTTTCATTTGAAAAGAAACTTTTCTAACTAAAAATGTCAGTTCATCAATGTTTAATAGCTCTGGTGTTTAATAACAATACATTTTATGACTTCTTTTCGTGACTTATCTCTGTGTTAATCAATGTCATCTTTTTAAATCAGATTATAACATTTCATTTCGTGAACAGGTATGCCAACTGGATCTTTGATTCTTCAAGGATTAGGATGCAGGATGTGCGCCTCGTTATAAGTTATCTGTCAAAGCGCCCTCTAGGAAGGATGATAACTCTTCATTTACTTATGACAAAGTGGGACAGATTAAATGACCAGTAAGTTTCATCCTTAAGAAGTAAAGTAGATATAATTAAAATTTATTTTTGTTTCATATAATAATTCTGAAAAGAAACAACTGGCAAATCGAGATATACATGTAATATTATTTAATTTGGAATCTAGTTAGCTTTTTAAGTTTGACCAAGAAATATTGTTTGAAATATTAACTGACCAAGGAACTACATGTACTTTTTTGTCACATTAACCATACATACATGACTAGAATGGCATTAAATCACTGAAACATCTATATATATATATGATATTTTATATCGAAAGCATTTAAAAATGAACGGAAAAGAAACTGACCTAAACATGTTTGTGGTTTATCCAAAGAATTTTTTTTCAGATTTGGATTTGACAATTTTCTACTAAGAGAAACAATTGCTGAAGTAACTCAGTTTGTTAATTCTGAGTTTGAATATAATCAGGTAAGTAAGGACTCTGAAGCTGCAGGGCAGACATAATGTATGTCAACTTTCCTGTCATAATTATATAGTATTCCGAATAGTTGACTGATTTTAAATTAATTGATGATGATAGACAATATAATTTAGTAAATTTCAGTCAAGGACTAATTTGATGACATATACCTTGAAAGTGTACTTTTAAAACATTGGGAAAATTTTGTTTTCAATTACATAAAAATGATTACATCAAATATATTATAATGCATTGCATTGCCCATTCTTAAACTAAAAAGATAAAATAAAATTTATCTATTTTAGTTGGCAACCTTATTTAAGGATAAACCTCCGAAGGTTGCAAAAAAGCAAACCCAGGCTTCCTTAGCTGTTATTAGGTGAGTTATAAACATTCAGGTAAATCGTCAGGTTTGTACATTAGTGATTTTATACAATACACAGTTGTCATCATGTGAGTTATTATCTGTAACATATATCTATCTCTGTAATGTGGCATAACGTCACAATCAGATTGTTTTTAGATGTTAAATATTTACATTCAGTGTAATATTTTTCTTTATGAAATTTATAAGAAATCCATCAAGTTCAAAAATCTTTTACACACGTGAAACCTTGTCACCGTGCATTGGAATATAAAGTAGGAACTATATACAGTTACACTACTCTAGGGAATCGAAAGCTATGATGTTTGACTGATTTTAATATATAAAAGCTATAACCCTGTTATATCAACGCAAAAATACATCAAGTGGGCGTTTAAAATAAATTTTCCTTTTTTCTCTTGCATGTTCGTTTGCGTTATTGAATGTTGCAACTTAACAAATAGATATCACACACCTGTTATGTCTATTAATCACACCAAATTTGAAGGGCATAAATCCGCATGAATAATAAAAAAAAACAATTATGAAGAGGAAAATTAGAGTGTGTAAATATAAGCATTGACTTTATATTTTTGGATGACGTCAGTTCTATAACACGCCTTATCGTACTCAATATGTCTGCACGGGCGGATGTGTTATAGGACATTCAAAATATGAATTCAATGCTTAAATGGAAATTACCCTGTTATATTTTTCGAGCAATCTCTGTGACATAGAAAATGTTCTAAAAATATATATGGATATTTGAATCTTTCTTCAAAAATCAGAAAAGATTCGTAATATGCATCTTCTTGAAAAGGATATCCGCCTCAGTCCAATGTCTCGTAATATTTATTTGATTCGTAATATAATACGAAATATTTTTTTTATTTTAAGGGCGAACATTAACTGGATGAGTGAAAACTATGACGTCATCACTGAATGGTTAAGAAATCATGTGGTTGGAATGTTATGATAGCTTCTAATATAGTTAATTTACTTTGTTAACTAATAAACACTCTTAATGTATCTGTGGTACTGCCGGATAATATGAAGAACATTTCGCAATGATTATATGTGAAATCATATTTTAATTAACTTGAATTTCAAATTTTATCCTGCGTGCTTAGTTGTATGTAAAATACAAATATAAAATTCAGAGTTGTACAAGTTTACAATGGAAAATCAGTAAAATAAAAAAAGATTACCTTAAGTAAGTTGATTAGATCGCTCGATTTGGTTATGTTGAAATATTGTGCAATGACCTGTAACTTTTAATTAGACATCTTATATAGTACATATAAAAGATTAAAATTTTGTTGTGAATATTTTGTAAAGGATGTCGTGATCATATTTTTTGTATATAACATTATAAAGTGTAAATTTTTTTGATAACGTAGATATTAATTTTTTTTTTTGTTCATTTTGTTTAATATCTATGTATTTACGTTATATAAAAAGTATTTATGGTTTATTAGTATGTATTATATATTTGTTTTATATAAAATATATATTTTTATGTTATATATAATATGTTTGAGAGATAAATTTAGGAAGAACAAACAAATATTAAAAATATAATTCTTTCACAGAACATATTCTTTTCATTTAATGCACAAAACATCAAGTAATCAGCAGAATTTACGTTTTTCTAAAATGTTTTATATTTGTGAAAAAAAAAATTGGATTTACTTTGGATGCGCAATTTTTAAATGATATATTAAGAATCAGAAAATAAAAAAATAAAAAATGATACTTTTAAGTCTAATTGCTTGTTAAAATTTTCAACTTGTTTAGTTCTTAACTTATCTTCAAGATATAACATTAAGTGAATACAATGCAGTTAGATTATCTTTATATCTTGCTTCTTTTAATTATACAATTCTGCAAGGTTAATTTTTAAGAAAAGAAACAGGCTCATATTTATTCCCCCTTTATTATTACAAATTTTCTTGCAAATATCTTGTTCTATCTGAGCTGTTTATCGAATATGCATTTTTAGGACACCTGAGTAAACTCAGGTGGCCTATTGCTATCCGTTTTCGTTCGTCGTGCGTCCTGGGTCAACATTTGATCAATTTCAGCTTCGTCCCTGAAACACTGAACAGATTTCAACCTAATTTGACATACAAAATCTATGGGTGAAGGAGAACAAAAATTGTGAATTTTATGGTCTCTGGGGGGTGGGACAAAAACCACTGAAATTAGTGCAATCTTTAAAAATCATCTTCTTTACGCCTGGACATCAAGCAGTCAATCTGTTGGTATGGTTGTAATCAGCATCGAGTCCTCTACCACAATTGTGAAATTCATGGCCCCGGGGTCAGGATAGGCGAGGGCGGAGCTTAATAGGTTATATAGTGTAAATGCAATATTTCTTAGAAATTCTTATTCTCTGTTTATGGGCATGAAATAAACTAACCATGTGCATAGCTATATTACATAAGGCTGCCTTTTTCAAAATAGTGAATTTCATGGCACCAGGGTCAGGGGTTCTATTGCTAGGGGGGAACTATATAAAGATGATATAGTAAAAAATGATTTATTTCTTTTAAAAGTCTTCTTCTCTGCTCCTGACTATTAAATAAACTAACCAAGTACAATACTATGTTGAATATGGCTGCTTCTTCTTAAATTGTTAATTTCATGACCCTGGGTTTGGGGTTGTGGTGTAAAAGTGATGCTCTATTGATTATATAGTGAAAAGGCATAAATTCTTTGAAAATATAATCTGATTTTCTGCACCTGGGTATTAAACCAATTATCTATGTACTTAGTTATGAGGAGGAGGGATGCCTCTATGAGATTTGTGAATTTCAGAGCCCTTGGATCGGGGCTTCTTGTGTAAGGGCGGGCCTCTAATGTTTTTAAATTGAAAATGAAAGAATTCCTTGAAAATTTTTTCCTTTGTTCCTGGGCATTATGCCAATGAACTTAGTAAATATTTATGACGAAGTAAGCGGCCTCTTCCAGAAATGGTTAATTACCTGGACGCTGGGACCCAGAGGTATTAGGGGGTGGGGGTAAATAATCTGAAAATAACGTAATGCCTTGAAATCTGCAATCTAGAATCTAAAGCACGATGAAGTACACTTTATAAAATTTCCAAAATTTTTAAAGATGTGGCCCCAGGTTCGGTGGTTCCTGTGGGATAGGGTGCACAACTGATAAAGTGGAAATGCATTTTCTCTTTTGTTACTCTGATCTACCTTTGGTTATTAAGTAAGCATGCTGAGTGTTAAGTTATAATAAGCAATGGTGCCTCTTTCAAAATTGTGAATTTTATGGCTTCTGATTTAAAACTTGAATCATATTCATTTGTTGAAAAGTTGTTGCATGATACTCAGGTGACCTATAAGGCCCATGGGCCTCTTATTTAATTATAATATGTTAACGAAATGTTCCTAATTTTAATTCAATAATTGTTGTTTTCCTTGTATCCCATTTAAATCGCACTGTTCTCGGTTAATGACAACAGTTACGGCTTTTTGAACCTTGATCCAGATTTACTAAAATGCGAGTACACCCTTTACAGTTTTTTCTTGCTTCTTATGTTAAAAATACTGTGTAACAGAAATAAGGAACAGCTATACCATTATAAATAAAATTTTATCTGACTTTTTCCATCAATTTAAACCTAAACTGTTGCATGACGGATCAGAATTTATTCAGAAACGTCTACACGAGAAGAAGAAAATGCTTGTCATGACTTCCAACAAGACATTCAGATGTATCAATGAAGTTTTATCAATTGATATGTTATTTTTAGTCTTATAACTTCAAGTTGATGAAGCAAGAATATCAGTCTCGTTTAATGTCATAATTTTGGAAATTCTATGGTCGATACAATGACCTTGTCAGCAAATACAATGCTTACTCCTCCATGGCACTACATCCCACCTCTGATCTCTTGGGGGTCCGAGTTTGCTCTGCTCCTATTTTGTATTTTTTTATGGACTTTTGATCTTGAATACTGTTTGTTAACTCCATATGTTTCAATTCATCATTAAGTCACATGCTGACTGACTCTTTTCATACTGATTGTTAGAAAATTATTCACACATTGAGTTGTCTACAAATCATTTCGGTTATTTTCCGATCAGGACGAAGAGCACACAGCGGATGTTAGCAATCGACAGGGAATGCTCATTCCCCCCAATGACACTTGATCTCACCTCTGATGTTTTAAAGGTCCATGCTTTCTCTGCTTCTACTTTGTAATGATTAATGACCTTTTGATACTCAAAAGTATCGTTTGAGTACAATAATTTTTTTTAAGAAATGAAGGTTTCCGAGAGATATGTAGATGTTAGCGTTATCTTTTTAGGTCAGCACCGCATAATTTCTCTTCCCGTTGTAATGACGTATTTTGCAAATATAAGTTATAATAAATATACAACTTATTGTTGTTCTTTTGTTTTATTTTTGTCACATATGACAGAGGAAAGGCCGAACGGGATACTTTTATAGCTGACTGTCTTCGAAAGAAAATATAATCAATAAAAAATAAATTAGCATACCAGTTTTAATAACTGAACTCCATATTAATTCCAATAAATATTCACGATATTTGCTTTTAAACTCCATTTCATCTATCTGTTTTCATGTCGTCTTAGCCAAATTCTCCTTACACGACATGATCAATTCCCAAGTTACTTGATGTACACATATGACGTCATCGGTGGTAGATTTTAATCAAAATGACAAAATACAGCATAACAAAATAAGAACATTTCACTGTTGTTAATATTTACACGTTTCTATTCCTTTTTCTAGAGTTAAATTACATATCTAAATATCAATATTACGAAAACTTGTGTTCTAGAATTGACGTCATCTCGCCAATTATGACATCATAATGAAGCACTGATTTAGTCAGGGTAGAATATTTTGTATTCTTCCTTATCCCTCATGCGCTATCAACAGGGGATAGTTGCTATTCCTTGGCATCTGTAACCTATCATAATTATGGCATTCGACCCGTGCGACCATCAAGGTTGCTCACTTTGACCACTCACTCTAGATCTTTTCTCGGTAGGTCATGGGTTCTAACCTTAAAAACTTTATATTATCAGCACAAAAAGAAGTTATTTACTTACAATACTTTTACTTATTACAGTTTGAATTAATATCAGAAGTGCAGCAAAACTTGCAATTTTCTTCCTTTGAATAAGATATTTAATTGAAAATATATATTTCTTTTTACCTGACCTCAATGGTTTATTCTTTGCTGGTTTCCTGTAACGAAATCATCTGCTATTTTAAAACTAACTTATTAACTCGACCTCTTTAGTAATATTTGAACTTCATTATTACACTGAATCAACAATTAATTTAAGCTTCAAAATTGGTATAATAACACAATGGGGATTTTGCCTTTTTTCTTATGAAATGTGTTTTGTGACGAATCCATAAGACGAAACAGATGCAGTCAAAAAAGTCATGATAACATTTTTTTTATATGATTTTTTTTTCCATTAAATGGCATATATTTGAAAACAATATTGTAATATGTTTCTTAACATTATGATTTTACAATTTTCAAAATAATTTTTGTTTTATTTCAGTGATATTGTATGTTCAAAATCATTGGAATTTGACAGCAGTTGTTATATATGTTTTTTAATCTCTTACAAAATTAAATGAGTATATTTCCCCATCCTCCCGGATGGTAAATATTTTTTCTGTTTTTAAAGCAGCAATATTGATCATGCAGACAATGGTTATTTTTAAATTTATTAATATAAATGTCATAGAATATATTCAATACCGTTAAGAATCAATAATTTCAGCCTTCGTATAGAGTTGTCATTGTTTAAAAAGAGTCTTTTTCATCACACCATTTGTATAAACAGAATATTGAAGACAATAATTAATTGTTTTGCAAAAAATTACTGCTCTGAATTCTTATAGAAAGCTTTATCTTGGTACTGCATAGACGTCAAAAACGTATGTTTATCACTGTTATGACAAATTAGTCACCTCATTCAATAAAAGGATATGGAGATAACAAATAGTATTCAATCTCAAAGTCCATAAAACAACACAAAATAAGAGCAGAGCAAACACGGACCTCAGAATCATTAGAGGTGGGATCAGGTGCCATAGGAATAGGCATCCCCTGCTTACCGGTCACATTCGCCGTGTGCTTCTTGTCATGATCTGATATTGATATAAAAAAAACATCAGTCAGTATAAACAATATACAAAATTAGAGCAGAGCAAACACGGACCCCCGAAACATCAGAGGTGGGATCAGGTGCTATGGAGGAGTGAGCATCCTCTGACCATATTTTTTTTCATTCTTTGAGGTTTCTGTGAGCTAATTCCATTAAGATTGAATACTGTTCGTTATTTCCTTATCCTTCTTCCATATATTTTATTGAAAAATAACAAAAGAAAAGAATGTGATTCCAAGAAAGAAGAAGATTGGTTAATTGATTGTATATTGTTTAACGTCTCTCTTGAGAATTCTTCACTCATATGGAGACGTCACCGTATGCCGGTGAAGGGCTTCAAATTTAAACCTATACTCGGCACTCAGGGCCATTGTGCAGTGAGGGTTCTTTATCGTGCCAGCGCCTACCGTGACACGGGACCTACGTTTTTAAGGTCATATCCGAAAGACCCGTGACTTTCACTTCTGTTGCCGAGGGCTTGGCGAAGGAACAGTCGTTACCTATTTTTACATCTTAGGTTTGACGCGGCGTCTGGAACGAGAATCGAACCGGGGCCTCCCGATCACGAAGCGAACGCTCTACCACTAGGCTACCGTGAACGGTAGAAAGAAGAAGAAGAAGAAAAAAAGAATTTTTGCAAATTTGCCAAATGATAGTTTTCAAGATTACGCGGGTATGTTAAGGAAGCATATAAGTCATTTCTCGGAAAAATTAGACTTTTTAAAGAAAATTTAGTTGATAAATTACCAAAAAACTTTCTAGGAAAAGCTTAAATTAATTTTTCCTGTTTCGTAAAAGAGCAAGATAAATTGGTGACTCGCTATACTTATTACATATTGCTACATCAGCTTTACATTGAATTAAGGTAGGACCTAATAGATAGGTTAAATTTTTCCTCAAATTTAATTTTCTGAAACTTTGATATTTTGTTTTTGGATGCAAAATCTCTTTTTTACATGATATGAACGAAATTCAACCGCACTTTTTTGTCCACATAGCCTGAAATATGGCCTATCAGACCCCTGTTAGAAGATAGGGAAATCAGACATTTAACTTGAGAATGAGCCATATTTTAGAATTTTCCATTGATCTTTTTCAAATTTGAGTAATACTTTTAATCAAGATAACCTTTTTGTTACTTTAAATTAGTAAGTCACATTGATACTGGAAATTTTGGTAAAATATCAAGTAAAATAGAACATACATTGTATCGGAAGCTGAAAATTCACATGTAAATATCCGACAGTTTAATTTTTCTTAAGGATACACCAAAAGCTTTTTTCAAGATTTTTGTCAATTTTGAGATTTTTGGCTAAAAAAGACAATGCTAATCACTGCTTTATAATGTATGAAAAATTCTGGCTGATTATTGAATGGTTTTCTAATTATTTAACAATAATCAAACATAAACACTAACACATGTGAATGTGCCGTTATTGAAGCTTCTGATTTGGTCTGTAACTGCCTGCTACTGAAAGGAGAAATAAATCACTGTGACCACTTGGAGAATTCTTCACTAGCCACACAGAGGTTATCAGTGAGGTTATCAGTAATTAAACTACAGGGACTCTAGATTTAGGGAAGGAGATTTTCAGGTCACTAATTACCATGAAAAAGGAGATGGAGCTTAGCTCTTGCCATTTTGCCCAGAAATCTTTTTGATTCAGAATTGAACCTATTTTACTTCATTAAAAGCATCTAAATACAGAATAGAACCTCCCATTCTTGTGAATATGCATTGGAAATATGGATAAGTGACAGATATCCAAAGCTGAATCTCCAAGGTGTCATATATTTCTAGCTTTGGCAGACTCTGTTGTGTAATGGGTTTTTGCCCTCTACTGTAAAGTAAGATCAGATAGTTGGTAGTGTTATTTTAAAGGATTCAGCTCCCTTGTTTATTGACCAATTTCTATGAAAACTGACCAGAATGCGTCTCAAATGTGTGTTCACAAGACCGTATCTCAGATTTTTGATATCTTGCTCAGTTCTTGAATTGTTGGGGGAAATGTAGAATTGGCCTAATAAATTGGTAACATTGAAAGACAAATGGATGTAACTTTTGAATAAGAAGATCAATCAAAAATTTGAGATACGGTTTTAAAGTTCAATCTTTAATCTACATTCAGGCAAAATTTTGACTTTGAGAGGTGGAATACAAAAAAGTTGATTTATAAAATATAAATGCACTAATTTTTACATTAAAATATTAATAATTTTTAAATAAGATAAAAATGAAAATTTAAATTAAGATCATTCAATAGTAAATTTAACAAGCTTTCAAATGATATATACTTTTAATATGTTATCTTTATTAATGAAAGCATTACAAGCAAATTAAATTTTGCCCTTTGGAAACCTTTGGTGTATCCTTAAGAGAAAACGTATAATTCAATTTTTACAATAAATCAATAGATTGATTCAAATGGGTCATAGAATAAAATGTGTAAAAATAAAGAAAATTGAACCGATGGTTTAAGATATTTTGGCAATTAAAAAAAATTCAATGACAAAAAAACTATTGGATTCAATAGATGACGTCGCAATATTTGAGTTTTGACCTCGTGGTATGACCTTGACCTTTGTAGTACATGAAGAATAGTGACTCCTTATATATGTTTCCAAATATCAACCTTTTACTATTTATGGAACAAAAGTTACTTTTAAAAGCTTGTTTATTGCGTAAACACATTCCAAAATTTAAGCTCCCAAGTGACCAATATATAGGATTCTCTAATTTTTTTTTACAGAATATAACGCAAATATGCCAAAACTTATTATTTTTCTTTCAGGAATCATTCATTGTTGTCAATATAGTAGACAAGTAGTATTCTTTTTTTCCTCCAGTAATTTTTAAGAAATGGGTTAAACAGAATTCACGGGTCCCATCTTAACGTCAACTGTAATTAACTACTGAATACAGATAAAAGAGTGTCTGAAAGAAAGACATGCACCACTGCCACAGGATCACGTGACTTCTATTTATAGCGAAATTTCCCTTAATAAAAAGGCTAACAGAACAACAATACCCCGGAGTTTACTAATTTCTTTGAGTAAATAATATAGTTGAAAAACATCTATTTTGCTTAAAAAGTGTAGCTAGAGTCTCACTGTCCTGTCAGTAAAATAATTATTCCACACATTCGCACAAAACCTTACCATGTGTTTTGAATTTTATACATATTAATCGAGATTTTTCGTAAAATTATGCTTAACTTGAGATTCAAGCAGCACTTTCCAAGTTTGTCAGACGGCAAACTTTCCATCTGTACAAATGTTATGTTTTTAAATATTCTGCTGCATAATTTTTGTCACAAATGACAGAGGAAAGTCCGACCGGGATACGTATATCACAGACTGTCTTCGAAAGAGAATATCATCAATGAAAATAAATTAGCAATCCTGTTTTATCAATTGAGATCCATATGATTTTTACAAATTATGAATGATATTTGCTTTTAAACTCATTTTCATGTATCTTTGTACAAGCCCTCGTAGCCAAATTCTCTTTACACGACATGATCAAAAAGTGTATTACAGATCAATTCCCAAATTACTTGATGTACACATATGACGTCATCGATGGTAGATTTCAATCAAAATGACAGATTACATCATAACAAAATAAGAATATTTTATTTTCTATATTTCTTTTCATTTTTTAGAGTTAAATACATCTCTAAATACCAATATTACGAAACTTGTATAATGAAGCACTGATTTAGTCAAGGTAGAATATTCTGTATGCTTCCTTATCACCCCTGCGTACTGTTAATCATTTTAGATCAAAAGTGATATTCAGAATATATTTGCATTCTTCAATCTTGTTATGATAAACAAGGTAATGGTAAACATCTTTGAAATTAAAACTCATAATTACATGACTGTATTTTGTAATCATTTGATTATTTAAACATACTTTTATTATTTGTAATTCTGAGGGGAGAAATAGGCAAATCAATTAATATTAAACTTGAACTGACTACAATAAGCAAATACTTTAATATTCAACTCGAGCTGAATACAATAAGCAAATAATTTTACATTCAACTTGAGCTGACTAAAAAAGCAAGTTATTTGATATTAAACTTAAAATGACCACAATTAGCAATTCATTCAATATATAACTTGAACTGACTACAAAACAATCGATGTTAACTTGAGTTAACTGCAATAAGCATCATTTAATTTATGTTTTGATTTGAGGTGTATTGTTCTATATCAAAGGTAACAGAAGAATGTTAAGATTGGACATAGAGATATGAAACAGTATGAATAAATTTCATATGACAAGTTAAAGTCTTTAATTAAACAAGAAAAAATGTGAAAAATATCAACTTTTATATACATGTGTGTAGGAAATACCATTAAAATTGATAAAATATAAACATATTTTGCCAAATTCAAAACTATGTATCTCTTTGAAAACAAGCAACAAAATAACACACTGTGCTCGACAGAAAATTAAATAAAAACAAATAAATACAATTGAAAAAAAATCATATCATTCTATCAGAAAGAGTGTCTGTTCTTAACAGTGTGGCTTCCTGAATACTATGAAAAGGGTATTGTTGTAACGACTTTTGATAAGAATGAAGTGATCCTAAAAAGACCCCACAGAGTTGTTGACAGATTCCGAGTATTTGCCACGAGATATCTCTAAGGAAAGGAGGTACATGAACCCCGTCATCATACAGGAGCAGGGCCTGTAGATCCTGTAGAGATTGTTGTGACGTCTCTGTTTCACCCAGTCTGTGGTGATTCAGTATAAACAACATATGTAACATCACTAGAGGTGGGATTTGCAATAAAGGTTTACCATGCTTCTTACTGATCTCCTGTTCTAACACAAGTTCATCAATACAAGTGTATATAAAACAAAGCTTAAAATCTCTCACAACTATGGAATCCGGATAGGGCCATGCAGTTCACTATCGCATCATCGCACCATCGAGGTTTGGGTTGATAATGCGATGACACGATAATGCGATGACGATGAAGCGATGGTGCGATAACGATGAAGTGATGGTGCGATAGTGCGATAACGATGAAGCGATGGCGCGATAATGCGATGACGATGGTACGATAGCACGATGAAGCGATGGTGCTATGACGCGATGGTGCGATAACGATGGCGCGATGGAACGATGACGATGAAGCGATATTCACTTTTACTCTATCGTTCTATCGCACCATCGTCATCGCGCTATCGCACCATCGCATCATCGTCATCGCGCTATCGCACCATAGCTCTATCGTCATCGTACCATCGCTTCATCGTTATCGCGCCATCGCATTATCGCGCCATCGACCTATGAGTCGATGCTCGATGGTGCGATAGTAAACTGCATGGCCCTATCCGGATTCCATACACAACAGCTTTCCTCATCTTAGAACCAAGGCTATTCCTTTCCATGTAGTGTCTGTACATATCTTCTTTAACATGAAACATATACATAACATACGGCAATGACATCATCTTTTGTGCTTTATGTAAACAACTGAGTGAGTCTTCGTATCTACGTGTTCTGTAGAAGTACATGGCAAGATACAGAATGTTAGATAAACATCCAAACTTGCACGACGTTTTAAAAAACAAATTACATCCTTTATCAACTTTGTATAAAATCTTATTGCGAGTTTCACTCTCATTAAGTCTACTCTGTACAAACATGGCAGTATTCTTTAGCACATTTGATGTGATACATTGTAAAGAAACTTTCTCATACGGTGTAAGCCTTTTCCTTAACATAATGTGTATTTGTTTCATATAAACTGCAAAATCATCAATATTTGTAATTCTTTGATATAATGAACATAATTCTATGTATAAGCTTATTTCTAATTCGGTGCTGGATATAATACTTTTCTCATTCGTTTGGACTCTGTTTAATATAGCATTTCTGAGGTAAGGTCGGATTGTTTTACTTAATAGTAGACAGGATATCCCCTTATTATACAAAACATACAACTGAGTGAACAATGAGGTTTGTACAGAACCAGTGACTTTTACTCTAAACATGTTGTTTTGTGGAATAAAAAAGTTTGGACACTGCCCAGTATATACCATGTAAATCAATAATTTAAAGCTTTCCCAGAAACAATTCAGTAAGTTATCAGGTGTCCAGGACAATGACGTATTGGTCTGTATGACCCAAAATACAATAGTTTTTATGAAGTATGAGCAAAGAATAGATGTATTGGACTGGCAATTAATTACTTCTTTAAGAAAAAATTTGAAGAGACCATAACACAAAAACTGACAGTGATTCATTGAATAAACGAGTTTTTGTTCTGCTCGAGAGAAAGAGATTCTCCATTCTAGTTCATTTTCAGGTGCGCTTCCGATCGGAACAACATGAAATCCTTCGCTATGTATCTCTGATACAACATTCTGATCTGGCCAGCCCTTTTCACGACATCTCTGTATCCATGGTAATGCTGATGTAGGCCAGTGATGTGACTGGAAGCAGAACGCATAGTCCGCGTCTGTATCTTGATATACAGAAAAGGTACAACAAGGTCCATGAGGAACGACAGAAGTGAGGGGAGCATTGCAGGTCTTTAAGAATTGCAAATGGTTATCTCTGAATAATGTACTTGAAATGTATACAATGTTATTAATTACTACACAGGAGGAAATGGTTTCCTCATTACTTGATTTACTCATCAGGTTAAGTCTGGTAAATCCCGGTGGAAGATCTTCATATTTAGTTAGAATTACAGTGTTTTGTGGGAAATGATAAAGACTGATCTGAGAGAGATCACAAATAACCTTGTGATCCGGAAGCCATAACATCCAATCGTTGTCTGAAGTCCTCAGTCTGAATCCCTCACGCTCACTTCCACTTTTCATTTTGTCAAATCGTTTCAAAACCAACACAGCTTTATTCACCATCTCGTCTGTTTCCATCACTTCTCTCCTCATCCTGACTTGAGTAGGACTCCCCACTTTACGACACAGTCCTACATATACAACCTCTGATAACCGGGATGTGCTATACATTTCCAAATAATTATGAAGGATTCAAAAACACATCTGAAAAACAAGTAAATTCATACTTATATTTTTCTTTGTTTTCTACAATAAAGAGACCGGGAACTCAGACTTTGACCATGTTTAAAGCAGGTGGATTCTAATAATGAAAACAGCATTAGGTACTTGTGCGCTTATTTCAAAAGAAATTCTTATGCATATGGCAAGAACACATTTAGGTGGAATGTCGATAAAATTTACATACAATACTTAGAAATCAGTATGAAAGGGTTATTTACGATCTGCATAATATATGTATCCATTTTATATCAAGGCATCAGTGAACAGACATACACCACCTTATCTTACGTTTGTAAGTAATCTATGATCCATTGATTAACAAAACAATATGTTCAACATTATCAGTTGATAAAATAATAAAAATCACATATATTGAGGGATTTGTAGAATGAGAAGAAATGGTTATAAAGGATACATGCACTGAGGTGGTAAAAACACTTTTATCTTTGTGTCTGTATGTTTGTTGATTCGAATCTTTACACATATGTTATAAAGTACCAATATTCGGTACCTTATTTTCTCAATGACCCGACAAAATAAATTTTTAATATAAAAAATGCCTTACCTTAATTCAACTTTCGGTTTGTATTATATACACCATTACCGGTGCCCTGTTTGTGGAAATCAATGACAAATCACTGTTGTTAGTAATAGGATAACATTGATGTTTAATAATGTAGGTCACATAACCTGTGAATCGATAAAACATGATTTTTTGTTAGACTCGAAAGACACAGAGATGGAAAAAATCGGGTCATTTAAATCTTTTATATACGTTTGAATAGAAATATTTTTTTGTATTTTTTAAATCAGAAAACTAATTTAAAAGTAAGAATCGAATTTGTAATAAGGAATTGTCGTGACTTTCAGTGTATGCCAATCCTATTTTAATATTTTATTTGAAATCAATGTTGCCATCCTTATTTAAATTCGAAACGAGAAATAGCAGATATCTTCTCTATATTAAGTCAATCTCACAAGTAGAAACGAAATAAGTTATCTAAATCTGTTCAGTAACCTTGTTTCAATTTTCTAATGTCACCGAGGTTTCCAAGTTTATATCAAGAAATACTTTCTATTTGTAGATTATTCAATTCTCGGCATATATTGTTGGAGCACAATTAAAATTCCCTGTTGATTTCAAAATCAAAAAAAAAATCTTAAAACATATATATACATTGAAATCTAAAATATAAGATTTGAAGTGTAAGATGTTTTTTTTTTCATGAAGAGATTACAATAATACTTCAAGCATACACAAATGAACGTTTGACGTTTTTTTTGTTCAAGAATTAGAATCATTCCTTATAATTTAATTTTCAAATAATTTAGCAACTGTGGATGTAAAATTATGCTGCATATTAATAGTTAAAAATTTGCCAATCAATAATACAACCTTAGTAACGGAAGTGATGGGAAGCGAGGGAAGGTAATTACTGATTTATAGACTTAGCAGCAATGATATTTGTTTACATGAGGTAAAATCTAGTTACTGTTTGAAGTTAAAGGTAAATTCATCAGATCTGGAAATTTCCATGATCCTGAGGAATGGAAATAAGGGGATTGCATGGATAAAATGATGCAGCCGGTTGCCAAGGGAGTGTGTCCCTACACCAAACCAGATTATACAGAATAATTTGCGTTCTGTTTTGGAAATCAAGCAACGAGAGGCTATAATACAAACAAAATTAAATTATGAGTGCATATTGTACATGACTTTCAAGACCTCTAAAATTCTAACGGCAACTGTTGCATAATAAAACAAAATAATCGCCCATGCGAATTTTTAGTTTTAAGATATTTTTTTCAAGACGCCAACTTAAAAAGTAAATAGTAATCAATATTTATTTTCATGGCGGGTACGTCATTGAAGAAGATAAAGAAGAGTGTCTGATCCTATTTTTCTTTTCAAATTGATTGTGAAAAAGGTAGAGTTTCTCAATCTCACTGTGGAATTTGGTGACCGATCCTTCGAATTAGACTGTGTAAACCGAAGTCCCGTTTGGCAGAGGGTATTTGAACGAAAAAGTTTCCTCCCTGCTCCTGACCCTGAGCTCTCCACTGGCAAGTGGTGGCGTCTCCATGTGAGTGAACATTCTCCAGAAGGAGGTTACACAACATACAATCAATCAATCAAACCGTTGATAAGCCCCCCTCTTCCGTCTTTAGAATGAAAAAAAAATGAGGTACAGTAATAAGGAAAAGAGTGTTGAACATCTAAACAAGAAATAGGAAAACTAATATCGCTATTAAGATATTTAAACATATTTTAAAACATCCTCTCTCGTCTTCTAGATTTAATATATAATTAGCATAAATAAATTTAACTTTAAAATCGATGAGAAGATATTCTGCATGACACATCAGTTAAATTTAATCTTTAAACGTCAAATGTATTAATAACTCTAAAATTAGAGTATATTTAATCGATCATTTTCTTTGATAAAACTTGTAATTATGAAAATATTCTTTTTTAACTATAAAAATACGGAGGATCGTCTTCATGTTTTTCATTTAGAGCCCCTATTAATTTTATCTAGTCTATGTTATGTTTTCATTGAAGTGATCTGAAATTCTGTTCTCAAGTGTGCTTGCGTGATTGACAGCAAACTCATAACATTTAACCCTTTATCTAAAATTATTGGTACAGTTTATTTTTCTTTACCCTTTAAACTCCTTGAATGTAAAACTTCTCAGAGAAACGCACTTTCAAAAATATTTCAAACACCATATAATGATCTACTTTGTTATTTTTGTAGAAATTGTGAATCAGTTTGTTCTTATAAAATTGGATGAAAAAAATCCTTTCTAATGCTAAGCATAAGAGTATAAAAACACAACTTTGTATTATGGACAAGATAACCTTGTTTATACTCTTTTTGTCAGTTGGAAGGACATTATCATTTGGTTTTATTCCCTCGAAATTGTCCCTTTATTTTCTTTAAAAAATAGACATTAGCTTGATAGAAATACGTTCCTCCATCATATATTGGCGTTCATTAAATTTTCTTTTCTTTTAATCTATAAATAGTTCCTATATAATCTATAAAATCCAAAGTGTTTATAACACAACATAATCTCAGGATTTGAAACCGTATTCACTCTTCCGTATCAATCAATACGCTCACACAAGGTTGATAACAAAGGTTGTAATAATCAGTTGTATTTCTGAGGTGGAAATTTTCCAACAAATCATTTGTAGGATTATTTTCCAAACACTTCAATGTTCCATATTTTACATAGCAATGAATAACACGCAATGTATAAGTCAGCATTTATTTTATTTCTCTACGATGAAAAGTTTTTAATGGAAATATAGTTACAATGGTATATTATAAACACGAAACTGAAAAAAAAGAAACGATAAAACAACGGAATTAAAAAAGTCAAAGTTCATAGAGGTCAGTCTCTGCCTTCAGTTAAATGTTTAGACAATGTATGCTGGGTGAAATGTATTTATGATATATAATTACGTAAGATAACAATGAAATTTAAACAGAAGACTTAATGAAAACTTAAAACATTATGTTACATCTGAATTTGAGAAAGAAATGAGGATAATATCCTTCCTAAGCACAATGATATTTAATTTATTCCTACTTTTACTCAGAATATACTTACTTTATTCCTTTAACGATTTTAAAGATTGTGTTTATTTAATACCGATGAACGAAACATAAAATCATGTCCCTTGTCTACAATTTAGTTTTTTTTTTTTTACATAAAATCAATCATTTATAACATAAAGGACGGATACACTTCTTTAACAGAAATATGTTGTTGGTGATACTTCTATAAAATGGACTTTTTCGTATTTTTATCAGAAAAAGAAGCATCAATATTAATGTCAGCTATATAAAAGGAATATGTATAATATCCCTAGTATAAATATTAAAATTTACATGACCTTGAGTATATGAATATCAAACCCAGCAAAAACAAAATACAAAATTATAAATGCAAGTGCCATGCAATAAATCAAAATGACGTGTCAACAAATTAACATATACAAAAACCTCAATGGACTTCATTCGGGAGACTGATTTTTCTTAACAATGTTGCTCAAGAAGCTTATGAAATGGTTCTTGTTGTAAAGAAAAATGATAACACTTTAGGAATTCTAAATAATTCCCGAAAATTTGATGACAGATTCTAAGAGTTTGCCAGGAAATATCTCTGAGAAGAAGAGGTACACAGGTCCCATTTTCATTGTAAAGTAGAGTCTGTAGATCTTGTAGAGATTGTCGTGACCTGGCTGTGTCACCCAGTCTGTGGTGATTCAGTATAAACAACATATGTAACATCACTAGAGGTGGGATGTGTAATGTCAGCATGTTATTCTTTTACTAATCTCCTGCTCTAAAACAAGTTCGTCAAAGTAACTGAAAGCACAATAAATATCAATATTTCTAACAACAGCCTTCTTCATTTTAGTACCTAAGGCACTCCTTTTCATGTAGTTACTGTACATATAAACAATAACATGCTCCATATGCATGATAGATGGTAAAAGTAAATCTCGCATGCCCTTTATGTAAGAACCTAAAAAACAATGCACGCGAAATAAAATTACTTACCTTTATTTTAATTGTGCTGAACTCTATTTAAAATCACTTGATCAACAGTCCATTCGCTAATGCTTATTCTCGCGATTTACCGCTGAAGAGCACATTTGCCTTAATAAGTACTCGCAAGAAATAAGGAATCTACAGTATATGTATAAACAAAATATAATAATAACTAGAAACGATCTCGTTGCGAGCAACGAGTAGGTCTTCCGTCCGATTCCGAAAAATAACCCATAAAATTGAGCTGAAAATGGATTGAACATATTTTGGACACATTGGGAATTGAAACGGGTCACGAGCGTGAAAATCCGATACGCTTATCGATTACGCTATTGAACAACTACTCTTACTTCACTTGTATGTACATATAATTCTGCAACAGTTAATCTGTCTTGGAATTATGAAAGAAGGGTCACTATTCATAATTTCGCGCCAAAGGCAACGAGTAAATCATAGCGAATTTCTCTTGGAATGTTCATTTAAATAGGTGAGATAGCTTCAATCAAATAACAAAAGAGCGTTCTCATCGCCTAGCCTAAATTTTGAGGTGTGGAAAGTATAACACACACATGAAACATATCGTATATAGGCAAATAACACTAAAGCAGCGAAACAGCTATTAATTGGTAATTTTTCAATTTTCAATCACGAAAGTTGACTATGCCGATTACTTACACTTTCATGAAAAAGGTGGTATGTTTCACCGAAAAAATGCCTCGATCGCCCAACAAGGGTTAGAAATAAGATTCTATTATCTTCAATAACTTGCATTGAGAAAATAAAATGTTTATATAGGTCAATTAAATGGTCTTTGAAAAATTGTTATCTTTAAAAATAAAATATTTTCTTAATGTAACAGTTGTCCTTTAATATGACACAAGTGTGCATGGGAAAACAGTGGTCACGTTTTTTACCTACTACATTCTTGAAAAACTATTAATTTTAACTATGATTTAAGCTATGTGTTACCGTTATGCAAAACAAAAGATATAGATATTGTACTTCGTTTGCACATCAATTCTTTTCTGTTTCTACTTTGAGAAACAACCAAAACCAATTAAAGAAGACTTGTAAGTAGACCTTGGATAATAAATGTAGTTTGACACCGAATTGCAACGAACCTACGACGTGACAATCCAAGTATCCCTTCACATTTTATTGTTCCTTATGTTACTTTCGTTCAAGCAAACGCTCAGCTGCCTCTGTAAACCCCTATTGCGAAATGTCCGAATTGTCAGAGGCCGCCGCCATTAAGATCACGCTTCAGACTTTTGAATGTTAATATCTCGAGTTCGAATTCATCAATTTACAAACAAATTATATATTCAGCCTAATGAGAAATGTTTCTATCAACCATACTAATATGATTTGAAAACATTGAAAAACAAAAAAGTTTGAAAATTTGACTTTTTTTCTTTGCATGCCGTTATGACAGGAAGTAGAGACGACGTACAAAAGATCGCGTCTTCAATAGTTCTTATCACGATCTATAATCTCTGAAAGTTCCACAGTGATATCTTTAACCGTTCTTTAGATTATCAACGAACAAAATGTCAATTTAAAATCAGATAATTGTCCGTAACTTGGCACCAGAAAGGAATTTCCAAAAAATCTCCAGGATATAGTGACTGCATATAGCAACACATTGTTCCTGCAAATTTTATAAAAATCCATGCATTAGTCTTCGAGAAATCACGTGCACAAAATTTGATGGTCAGAAATATTATAATTATAATGAGCTCAGGCAAACTTCAACGCCTTTTGAGCTGGAAAAATATAGACTCAAAAAAGCTATTAAGCAATCCTTCCTCTACCTTCACTTAAAATCTCAAGTCAATATCTTCATTCGTTTTTAGTGATTGCCCGGACAAGCTGACCCTTTTAAAATCAGTAAATCGTTCATATCTCACGACCGGAAGTGACGACGTACTTATAAAAAATTTCCAATAAGGTTCAGAACAATATCTATCAGATCTGAAAGATTCGTGAAAATCGACCGAGCCGTTTCCGAGAACTCGCTTGCACAAAAATCGGTAAGAATAAAAAAATAATAACTAGATGAGATCTCGTTGCGAGCAACGAGTAGGTCTTCCGTTGAATTTCTCGATAAGATGAGATGTGATTTTGACTGAGATATTTGTTTAAAAGAATGACATTGAGTTTTCCCTAGTTAAAGTTTCTCATTTTTATCACGATATTCTGAACATCTTTTGTTTAATAAGGCTTATGAAAATACTCCCCCTTTTCCCCCTAAAAAATATAGCATTTTGGTCCCCTGTGACCCCTAATTACGTAATATATGATCAAATATTATCATATATTGTTGCAATTCTTTAAGATGAACACTTTTACCCAAGTAGTTAATAACAAAATATTGGTCATTAGAGAGTTAAAGATAAAAGAATATTGGCCCTTCTGAGCCCTTTTTTCTTAATATCAAATGAAAGGTCTTGTGATTTTGAAGATATTTCGTTCAGAGATTTCTTCTCGTTGTGGAGATATGCTTAATTGAAATATTTAGGAACCACTCTTACAAGCCCTCATGGGGCCGTTTTACAAAAATTCAAAGTATGCATATTGTTTACAACATTAATCTGACCATCTTTTGTTCAATATTGCTTATCAAAATATTCCCCCTTTTCGAGATATAAAGCGTCAAAGATTTGACGTTCTGGCCCCTTCTGACCCCTCATTACGTAGCATTTGATCAAAATTGTATCATATATTGTTGCAAATCGTTAAGATGAATACTTTTGCTTCAGTAATGTATTACAAAATATTGATCATTAGAGAGTTATAGATAAAAGACTTTTGGCCCCTCTGAGACCCTAATTGAATGGGTCAGCCCCTTTTACTTGATATCAAATTTAAAGTCTTGTGATTTGAAAGATTTTTTGTTCAACACTTATTCAGAGATTTCTTTTCGTTGTTGAGATATGCTCAATTGAATTATTTAGGGGCCAGTCCTACTAGTCCTAAAAAGGGCCGTTTTACAAAAATTCAAAGTTTGCATACTGTGTAGAACATGATTCTGACCATCTTTTGTTCAATATTGCTTATCAAAATATTCCCCCTTTTCAATAAAGCATAAAAGATTTGACATTCTGGCCCCTTAACTTGTGACCCCTAAAAACATTTGATCAAAATTGTATCATATATTGTTGTAAATTGTTAAGATGAATCCTTTTGCTTCAGTTATGTATAAAAAAATATTGGTCATTAGAGAGTTATAGATAAAAGTATTTTGGCCCCTCTGAGACCCTAAGTGAAGGTATCAGCCCCTTTTTCTTGATAACAAATGAAAGAAAGGTCTTGTGATTTGAAAAATTTTTTGTTCAACACTTATTCAGAGATTTCTTTTCGTTGTTGAGATATGCTCAATTGAAATATTTAGGGGCCACTCCTACTAGTCCTTAAAGGGGCAGTTTTACAAAAATTCAAAGTATGCATATTGTTTAGAACATTATTCTGGCCATCTTTTGTTCAATATTGCTTATCAAAATATTCCCCCTATTCGTGAAATAAAGCGTCAAAGATTTGACATTCTGGCCCCTCTTGACCCATAATTACGTACCATTTGATCAAATTGTATCATATATGTTTGCAAATCGTTAAGATGATTACTTTTGCTTCAGTGATGTATAACAAAATATTGATCATTAGCGAGTTATAGTTGAAAGACTTTTGGCCCCTCTGGGCCCCTAATTGAAGGGGTCAGCCCTTATTTCTTTATATAAAATGAAAGGTCTTGTGATTTGGAAGATTTTTTGTCAACACTTATTCAGAGATTTCTTTTCATTGTGGAGATATGCTCAATTGAAATATTTAGGGGCCACTCCTACTAGTCCTTAAATGGGCCGTTTTACAAAAATTCAAAGTATGCATATTGTTAACAACATTAATCTTACCATCTTTTGTTCAATATTGCTTATCAAAATATTCCCCCTTTTCGAGATATAAAGCGTCAAAGATTTGACATTCTGGCCCCTTGTGACCCCTAATTACGTAACATTTAATTAAAATTGTATCATATATTGTAAATCGTTAAGATGAATACTTTTGCTTCAGTAATGTATAACACAATATTGATCTTTAGAGAGTTATAGATAAAAGACTTTTGGCCCCTCTGAGCCCCTAATTGAAGGGGTCAGCCCTTTTTTCTTGATATCAAATGAAAGGTCTTGTGATTTGAAAGATTTTTGTTCAACACTTATTCAGAGATTTTTTTTCGTTGTTGAGATATGCTCAATTGAAATATTTAGGGGCCACTCCTACTAGTCCTTAAAGGGGCCGTTTAACAAAAAATCAAAGCATGCATATTGTGTAGAACATGATTCTGACCATCTTTTGTTCTATATTGCTTACCAAAATATTCCCCCTTTTCGAGATATAAAGCGTAAAAGATTTGACATTCTGGCCCCTTGTGACCCTTAATTACGTAATATACGATCAAAATTTTTATCATGTATTGTTACAGATTGTTCAGTTGAATATCTTTGCTTCTGTAATGTATAACAAAATATTGATCATTAAAGAGTTATAGATGAAAGACTTTTGGCCCCTCTGAGCCCCTAATTTGAGGGGTCAGCCCCATTTTATTTTTTTATTTTTT
>PRKT01001449.1:62769-81777 GCA_003671525.1 Saccostrea glomerata
TTGGGTGTTAAATAATTCATTCCTTTAACTGTTCAGAGTTTATTGGCAGCATTGAGCACGGCATCGCATATGATATCGAAGCGCCTTGGTCCGATATGATTTCCCGATTTCCTTGAAATAACGAATGCGACGTTAGTGGCACTCTGATCTCCTAAAAGTCGGACCACTCTCCTACCTGCGCCGTATTCTCCATCATCGCAGTATCCATCACGGATGTTCCCTTGTGCATCTTGTATCCGATATGCTAGGACGTAATGGTGCGCGTTGGCGGAGTTCGGGTCACTCATAACTTTTTTGTAAAACTGTCTGACCTCTGCATACGTACTCGCTTTTGTTGCCACTGCTTTGAAGACATTGCCACCCTCATGGATAGGATCACTTGTCACCGCCTCTATCTCGTTTAACCTTTCCTCTTCTGCCTCGTCCACAAAAAGTAGATCTTCAGCTCTAGGCGTGGTAACCTTTTCCCTATACACATTTCCGTTGGGAAACACAACTTTATTCCCGATGATCTTGGTCTCTATTTTGTTCATTCTGTACTGTGTATTGATCTCCTTAAGCCTCCTTCTACTTTCGTTAATTTGCACTGGTGTTTGAGGTGTAATGTAGCAAGGTAAGGCACTTTTCTCCTTGTTCTCTTTTTTCTCCTTTTCCCGCAGAGCTCTTTGGGCAGCAAGAATCTGGTCCTTATCTTTAGAGTCGCGTAGTTTTCCCGTAATGGTTCTGGGTTTATTGCCTTGCATTCGAGGTCCGTTACGATGGATTCTGACAAAACTGATATCCAGTTTTAAATGATCACTTATGATCTGGTGAACTTTTGCATTTAGATCCTCGTTTTCCTCTTCTGCCAGATTATGGATTAGAATGTTATCTCTCATAGATCTTCCTCTCAGGTCTACAATCTCACTCTCTTGTTGTGTCACTTTCCTATCTAAATTCACAACAATCGACTTCAACAGCTGAAGTTCCTTACGGAGGGTAATATTTTCCTGTTTTAAAGTTTCAATTTCAGACTGGTTGTCTTCATGCTGTTGAGCGATGTATCTAATCCTGTCATCTAGTCCATCCTCATTCCACAGATCCTTCTGCATGTTATTCAACGACTCTTGCAGGGTATTAAAAGAGTCCATCTTTTCCGTTATAGCCCGAAGGCTGGTGTCGATAACGGACATGTGGCTTAATGCTCCACTGACCGCTGCGGGTAGAGGCGTTAAACCAGTATTTCGTACCTGTGAGGAGTTCTCACCTTTAGACTTTGAGTCACTCATTATGAGAAAAGTCACTTTTTCACCAAAAAGGTCAACAAATGCACAAATTCGGTAGCAAATATGACTATAAACACCAGTGCAACGATTTTAGGGCACAAAAAACGGTTTTACCTACCCAAAAATTCGACTAATTACCCTCCGATCTATAGCATGACCATCACCGTCACAGGTCACGTGTAACCCAGCCCCATTTTATTGGTATCAAATAAAAGGTCTTGTGATTTTGAAGATTTCTTCTTCAATATGCTTTAACAAATTATGAACAGGTATGAAGATATGAAACAATATGTGTCAAATTTTCTGAGATATTTCTGAGACATTTTTTCAGGCCCTACCGAGCTCTGGCGCTTTTTGCACTAGAAAGATTCGGAGACCCAACTACAACTCACCAAACCTTCCTTTATTTTCACTAAAAATCTTAAGTCGATATCTTAAGTCGTTTCGGAGGAGTTTCCTGGACAAGCCGACCCTCTGAAAATCAGAAAATCTTAAATATTTCCAATAAGGTTCAGATCAATACCTACCAGATCTGAAAGTTTCGTGAAATTTGGACCAGTCGTTTCTGAGAACTTGCGTGCACAAAATCGGTTGGAATAATAAAAGGGAAAAAGAAACCGAACGAAAACAAAAAGGTCTTCCGTTGGAGACGGAAGACCTTAAAAACTAGATACGATCTCGTTGCGAGCAACGAGTGGGTCTTCCGTTCGATTCTTGATGAGATAAGATTTTGATTGAGATTTTCAGTAGAACTTGATGATTTTTCATAATCTGTAAAAAGACATTGAACAATAAAGACTTCAAAAATCGACTTTTGGCCCCTCACGGCCCCTAATATTAGGGATCAGCCTTTATTTTAAAGCTCTCAGGATAATGAACACTTTTTGTTCAACAACTATTCAGATATTCCTATTCGTTTTCGAGTTATTTGCATAAGAAATATTTAGGGACCAACCATTCAGCTCCTTAAAGATGACGTTTAGCGAAAAATGAAAGGTTGCATATTGTTCAGAACATGATTTTGAACATCTTTTAGATTATTACCTATCAAAATATTTTTCACTTCGAGATATAAAGCGTCAAAGATTTAAAATTCTGGCCCCATGTGGCCCTTAATTATGTAATATACGACATTAAAATCATAATATAAAGTTGAAGATTGTTGAGATAAACATTTTCGCTTCAGTAATGTATAACAAAATATTGACTGTTAATGAGTTATAGATTAAAGACTTTTAGCCCCTCTTGTCCCCTAATTTGAGGGCCCAGCCCTTTTTTCTTGATTTTATCTCGAAGCTCTTAGGATTTTAAACACTTTTTGTTCAACAACTATTCAGAGATTCTTTTTCGTTTTCGAGTTATTCGCAAAAGAAATATTTAGGGGCCATCCCTTCAACTCCCTAATGGGGACGTTTAGCGAAAAATGAAAGGATGCAGATTGTTCAGAACATGATTTTGAACATCTTTAGTTCAATATTACTAATCAAAATATTTATCACTTTCGAGATATAAAGCGTCAAATATTTCGCATTTTGGCCCCTTGTGGCCCCTAACTATGTCATGTACGACATCAAAATTATAATATACAGTTGTAGATAGTTTAGATAAATATTTTTGATTCAGTAATGTATAACAAAATATTGACTGTTAAAGAGTTATCAAAAAAAAGACTTTTAGCCCCTTTTGGTTCCTAATGTGATGAGTCAGCACTTTTTTCTTGATATCATATTAAAGATCTTGTCATTGTGCACAAATTCTGTTCATTATGTCTTAACAAAATAATTATACTTTAAAAGATATGATGCAAAATGTCTCAAAAAATCAGTCACAATTCGTGTCCTAAATTTCGACCCCTACCGAGCTTCCATATAGGCACTTCCGGAAAATGTCATGACCCAGGTGCAACATGGCAACATGTCCTCTATTATCACTGAAAATTTCAGTTTTCTAGCTTGAACCGTTTTTGAGTTCTAACACAGACAAGGAGGTCCTCTAAATTTCGATCAAAGGGCGATAACTTCCGACCGGAAGTGAATATCCCTAAAATAATTTGCCGGAATTAACTTCAGATGCCAATACATCTACCATGAAAATTTGAAGCAAATCGGACGAGACATCTCTGAGAAATCTTCTGCACAAAATTTGTAAAGAAAAAAAAAAGGAAGAATAACTAGATATGATCTCGTTGCGAGCAACGAGGGGTCTTCCGTCCGATTCTGCAGTAAAAGAACGAAAAATCTAGCAGTAAAAGTGATAAAACAAATTGGACATCCGGGGGAGCGAACCCGTGTCGCCCGCGTGACAATCCGATGCACTAACCATTCGGCCATAGAAAACACCTCTTCAAATTTTTAAATACGAAAATCTCGAGATTGCCTTTTTCGATTCTAAAACAAATTACATATTTTGCATTCGCAAAAGAGTCTCCTTTAAGATATCAAATATCAAAGAAAAATATTGGAAAACAAAAAGTTGAAAAATTGCTGTTTTTTAAATTCGCTTCCGGTATCGACCGGAAGCACTGACGAAAATTTGAAAGTATAGGTGCCAATTTACAACATGTTATCTATTAGTCCTGAAAATGACAACATTCTAGCTTTTGTTGTTTTTGAGTTTTTGTGTCGACAAAATGGTCACTAAAAATTCAATTAAATGTCGATAACTTCCGACCGGCAGTAATTTTTCAAAAATTAAAAAAATGGATCAAGTTTAGATCATGATACATCACCTCTGAAAATTTCAAAGAAATCCGTCCACGCATCTCTGAGAAATCGTCTGCACAAAATTTGGACGAAAAAAAAAAAATAATAATAGTGAAAAAGAAAAAATAGAATAATAGAAGGGTCTTCCGTTGGAGACGGAAGACCCTAATAATAAGAAAAGTGAAAAAGAAACAATAGAATAATAGAAGGGTCTTCCGCTGAAGACGGAAGACCCTAATAATAGGGAAAAAGAAACCTAACGAAAACAATTTAGGTCTTCCGTTGGAAACGGAAGACCTTAATTAAATTGACCTCTAGTAACAGCGAAAATGTATAATAAAAAGATAAATGGGGTAATCCATACAACAAATAAAACCTGCTAGGACACGATTAATCAAATAAAAAAAAAATCATTATCCCATCAATAAAATGATGGGTAAACAAATTCATACCGTCAAAAAAGACTGTTCATCCTTAATATTGTCTCTTTTTGAAGCTTGTGATATGATATTTTTTGTAGGGAATATTTATAAGACTGAAGAGATCCCGAATAGTCCCCACAGATCCGTTGACAGATTCCATGAATTTGCCACGAAATAAATCTAAGGTTAGTAGGTACATAAACCCGTCATAATAGAGCAACATAGTCTGTAGATCCTGTAGAGATTGTTGTGACCTCACTGTGTCACCCAGTCTGTGGTGATTCAGTATGAACAACATGTGTAACATCACAAGAGGTGGGATAAACACTGAAGGCATACCGTGCTTCTTACTGATCTGCTGTTCTAACAAGTTCATCTATGTAAGTATACATGTGAAAAAGGTCAATATCCCTCACAACAGCTCTCCTCATCTTAGGTATTTTTGTCCATGTAGTGTCTGTACATATTTACATTAACATGTCCGTTTTACATAACATACGGCAATGAGATCCTCTCCTGCGCTTAACATCTGAGTTAGGCTTCATATCTACGTGTTTTGTACAGGTACATGGCATGAAAAAGAATGTCGGATAAATATCCAAACTTACACGACTGCTTTATCAAATTGTCTTCCTCCTTCACATTGTAGGAAACCTTATTGCGAGTTTCACTTTGATTTTTTTTTCTGTAAGAACATGGCAGTATTCCTTAGAACATTTGATGTGATACATTGTAAAATGACTGTGTGAAACGATGTCAACACTCCTGGAATTATTTTCTCTATTTGTATTTTGTATTCTTCAAATTTCTCAAAACTCAGAATAGAATTATCAGATGCATTAAATTCCCTTAATAAGCACATATCAAACGCTGTGATGGATACGTACGAAACTGTTCTTCTCTGTACATACTATAAGTGTTCTGTGTATTATGGCAGTACTGAGGAAAGGTCTTATTGTTTCCCTTAAATGTAAAATGATATCCCCTTGCTGTACAAACCCTACAACTGAACAACGAAAATTGTACAGAACCCGTGACTTTAACTCTAAACATATTATTTTGTGGAATAAAAAACTTTGGACGATCCCCAGCATGTACCATGTATACCAATAATTCAAAGCTTTCCCAGCAACAAGACAATATATTATCAGGTGTCCAGGGGAAGGAGATATTGGTTTGTATGACCTAAACTATGACTGTTTTTTTATGAAATATGAGCAGAGAACAGGTGTATTGGTTTGACAATTAATGACATATTTCAGAAAAACTTTGAAGGGACCATAACACAAAAACTGACAATCATTCATTGAATAGACGAGTTTTTGTTCTGCTTGAGAAAATGAAATTCTCCATTCCAGCTTATTTTCAGATGTACAGTAGGAACAAAATGAACTCCTCCAATTAATATATCTGATACAACATTCTAGTCTGGCCAGCCCCTTTCACGACATCTCTGTATCCAAGATAGTGCTGACGTAGGCCAGTGATGTGACTAGAAACAGAACGCAATGTCAGCCTCTGCATCATGATCTGAATAGGAAGAACAAGGTCCATGAGGAACAGCAGAAGTAATGGCGAAATTGCACGTCTTTAAAAACTGCAAATGGTTATCTCTGAATGAAGTACTGGAAATGTATACAATGCTATCCACTACTACATTGGACGAAATGGTATTTCCATCATTTGATTGGATCATCAGCTTAAGTCTGGTAAATCCCTGTGGAAGATCATTACACCCCATCAGAATCACAGTGTGTTGTGGAATACGATAGAGAGTGATCCGTGCGAGATCACATATCACTTTGTGGTCTGGAGCCAAGAACATTCAATCTTTATCAGAAGTTCTCATTCTGAATCCCTCACGTTTACTCCATCTCTACATTCTGTCAAATCCCCTCATAATGTACATACGTTTATTTACCATCTCCTCAGTGCCCATTACTTCTCTTCTGATCATCACTTCTGAAGGACTCCCTATTGTAAGACAAAGTCCTACATACACAGCCTCTGATAGCCGAGGTAGTTGATTCATTCCCACAAAATTATGAAGGAAACAAAAAGCAAAAATGTAAAAAAAAAAGAAACAAATGAGTGCATACGTATTTTATCTCCGTATTCTGAAATAAATAGAAAGAGTACGTATTCACCAACTAATTTTTAAGTGGCGCTTTGGCGTATACCTGCACTACTTTAACGGTCTTTATTAATCAAATATCAATAATTTGAGGAGAGCTTCATGACATGTACGAGTACATCACTTTGATGATTAAATTACCACATATTTTAATAAAACTAACTTAAGATTATTATAAACAGTATGCTTAAACATTCTCTTGTTCAAAAGTAAAATATTAAGCGAATAGGTTCTAATGATCAGGACAGCTTTAAAGCTATCGCGCAAGAATATAAAACGTTATGCGTAGTAAATGCGATACGGTGTCTGTACTATTTCTCTTCTCGACTTATGTTCTAATTCCATATATAAGACCTTTGGTCATCGTCACGGGCTGGTGCACAATGACCTAAAAGGCCTAGTGTTTACATCGATTGGTATTCCAAACCTGTACTGTCTAGGGGATTCTCCATAACAAAGATTTAACACTTATCGTAAATCAGAAATAGATAAAAATAATGATAATAAAAAGAAAAAATAAAACATGACCAAATGAGTAAATAAATGGTTTCAAATTGACAAATACTTGTAACTTACACGTGCAATCAAACTGCAGTAAGAGCCTCACATCGAACGCTACAAAAGGGGACATTTTTTTTTTCTTTTTTTCTTCTTTTTTCTTTTCTTTTTACATGATAGTGTTTAGAACAGCTGGGGTAAGCTGTTCTCTAAAAATGTCAACGTTAGTGGCTTGGAAAGCAGACTGGGGGAGTAAATTCCATTGTATTATTGTATGAGGAAAAAATGACCATTTGTATGTATCTTTTGATGCTGGTAAGTGTCTGTATGTTTGTGAATGATTTTGTGTAGTTCTTGTGTTTGTAGGAATGAGTATTTGTGTTGGTATAGCGACAAGTTGATGAACTTCTTTATGGAACATTATTAATCTTGTTTTGAGGCGTTGCTCAGCTAGTGTTGGCCACTATAGTGTATTAATCATGTCTGTAGCACTACTAGTATTGTGGTAAGTGTTAGTCACATAGCGAGCGACCCTTCTTTGTACCATTTCAAGTTTTTGTCTATACTGTTTTCTATGTGGGCCCCACACACTACAACAATACTCTAGTTTAGGACGCACTATTGATTGGTAGGCTCTGGATTTAACTTTTGTACTAGTATTTAAAATTTTTAGATTACGTTTAACGAAACCTAATGATCTATTTGCATTTGAAATAATATTATCATAATGTTTGTTCCACTTTAGATTTGACTGTAGTGTTACACCCAAATACTTGGCTGAACTAACTGACTCGAGTACATGATTATGTAGAATGTAATTATGAGAATATGTCTGTTTCTTATGAGAGATAGTAAGTTTAGTACACTTGTCTGGGTGGAAAGCCATAAGCCAATCAGACTCCCATCGTGCAGCTGCATCTAAATCTGATTGTAGTTTGTGACAGTCTTCTGGTGTTTTTATTTCTTTGTAGATGATACTATCGTCAGCAAAGAGCCTTAGTTTACTATGATAGAGATATTCAGGGAAGTATATAAGAAAGAGGATAGGTCCAAGGACTGTTCCCTGGAGAACCCCAGAAGTGACAGGTACAGAAGTAGAGGGAATGCCATTTATAACTACTGTTTGTGCTCTATCTGATAGAAAATCATGAATCAAGTTTAAAGTATGTTGTCTTATAACATAGAAATTTCATTTATACATGAGGCGACGATGGAGAACCTTATCGAAGGCTTTTGCAAAGTCCATTATGATTAAGTCAGTTTGTATGTTGTTATTGTTGTTGTATGTAAGTTCTTGGCTAAAATCTAATAATTATGATGCACAAGATCTTGATTTCCTGAACCCATGTTGTAAATCATATAAGATGTTATTGTTTTCTAGATGGGCCATGATGTTGCTGGTGATTATATGTTCCATTAACTTGCAACAGATGCAAGTCAATGAAATTGGCCTATAATTTACTGCTTTGTATTTTCCCCCTTTTCAAAAGCTGGAGCTACATTTGCATGTTTCCAATCAGTAGGTATTTCACCAGTTTCTAATGCCTTTGTAAATAATAATGTAAGGATAGGTGTGACTTGTTCTTTTAGGTCTTTCAAAACCCTGCCATTTATATTGTCTGGTCCACAGGCCTTATGTGGGTTTATATTTGATAATATTTTTATAATTCCTGTACTGTTAATAGATATAGGAGGCATGTCAGGGTGGGGGCTTGTACCTTTGTCTGGTATATCTGTTTGTTTCATTTGTAAGAACTGAAACTGATGGTTCAGTAAATTCGCTTTTTCCACTGTGTCTGTTATTAGCAATCACTCATTTTTCAGGGGCCCAATCCCTAAGTTTTCTGTTCTTGAAATTTTAATGTAGCTGAATAAGTTTTTAGGTTTTGTCTTAGTTGTTTCATGTTGGTCTGGTTTATTTACTGGTAAATCAGAAATGATGTTTTCAATGTATCTCCAATATGCCGTTCTTAATTCTTTTAGTACACTTTTTTTCAGTTCTTTAAATTTTTCTGGTTGTTCTTTTCGTTTACTATATGCCTTAATTTTCTTGTTTATAAGCTTTCTTAATTTGTCTTTACTCATGGAAGTCTATGTTTATAGGATATCATTTTGTATGTTATATAGTTTTCAATAGAAGACAGAAGATTTACTTTAAAGATGTTCCACAGAGAGTCTACATTTACATTTTTGCTTTGTTCTAAAGTTTCGAGTGTTGTTTTTAGATCCAATTTTATGTTCTCCCAATTTGCTTTGTTGAATCTCTATACCTTTCTGGGTATTTCCCGCGCCCTTCTAAGCCATATGTCAATCTTTATATAGACCACATCATAGTCTGCTTGACCAATGGTAGAAAGTGGATGGGTTGTTAGTTTATTTACATTTGTTGGGTTTGTTGTGAAGAAGAGGTCTAATACCTTGTCTTTTCGTGTGACTCTATCAATCATTTGATGTTAGTTATGGTCAGAAGTTGTGTCAAGTAGTTTTTGATGTAGTTTTGGTTCGGGCTTCCCTACAACTACAGATGGTACTGACCAATCAATATGGCCCAAGTTAAAGTACACAGTTACGATAAGGCTGTCCGAAGGCTTAAAATGCCTTGAAAATATACATTTTTTTCTGAGCTAGATTTTAATTTTAATATGTAATCCTTGTCTGAAATTGCAGTCAACTTGAGATACATGTAAAAGTTTAGTCAGGTTTTATTTTACAGCATTTTTGTGATGTCACATGACTGTGTTGATCACGTGACGGAGATTTATGATATTCCTAATTGTTACACAAAAATCGCTTCGGCACAAGTGCAAAACAAAAATATTGTGCAAAGTTTGTTACATAGATGAATTCAACGTGATCTCTAGTACGTAGAAAGCGCTGGGGGCAGGTCTAATTTTTACTCGGTTAGAAAATATTTTATAAGAAATTCAATTACCAACATAAAAAGGGATATTTTCCACTCTTTATCGCGATTTATACAAAAATGGATAAACTACACACAACCCCAAGCAAAATCCAGTTAGAGGACATAATTCTCTTGTAGATTCACACAGAATATCTTCAATTTGTCTTTGTTTATCACTTGTGCTTGTCCAATATAAACACACTTCATAATTTTAACTCTGTCTACGGACGTGTAAGGGGAGCGTATCACATATTATTTTTGCTTTTGTTTGAATATGTGTATATCGGAAAAGCAATAGGAATAGGGATATTTAAATTTCAAATGTTCAAATCATAACATCAAACTCGAGCTTAACAAACAATCCTTACACTTGAATTATACAATAACTCTCCAAAATAAATCTACAAACCATGTAATAATTATGACACTTTCCCCGTCGTGTAAGCTCAAGTATGCACTGACGTGACGTCATATTCTATTGCACAGTTTGATATTTTACGGACAGCCTTATCCTAGCTGCGTACCTATTGTTATCTTTTTGTTCCTGAAATATTTATTTCTGCCCATACAATTTCACAATCTGTTTGTAATTCACATATTTCTGAACTAACAAACTCTTTGGTGATGGCAAGCAGCACTCCTCCATAACTTTTTTTTCTTTATTGTTTGGTTGTCTATCCTTTCTGTATACATTATACATGTCCGGTGGAAAAAATTCTGAAGATGGGATGGTGTTACTTAGCCAAGTTTCTGTTCCCAAAATAATATCAGGTTTTGTAGAGTGTATTCTTTCTAATAATTCTGGTTTTTTTTATTACATAAAGACTGAAAGTTGATGTTAAGTACTCTTATAGGTCTTTTGGCTTTATTTGTTTTAGGTTTTTGTGTATTTCTTTTTTCTCTTTCTGCATTGTTTGATTTTGGGGAGGAAGTAACCGTAGGTGCTCTTGGACTACTTATTACTGAACTTTTACTCAAGATTTCAAAGTTATTCTCTGTCTCAGTACTGTATGTGGAGTCAAAAATGTTTGTAGAATAATTTGGTGAGCTACATTTCAGACATATCCAAGATGCATTGCTTGCATCCAAAAGGTGGTATGTATTTGAGTGTATGTGTTGGCATTGTATGTGGAACCATGTTTCACAACTATCGCAGCAGGCTGCTTTGTGCATCTAAGTAACAGCCTTTGAGCAAAGGTCACATGGCCATTTAGGTGTTCTAGGCCCAGGGTTTGTTTCTGTATTTTTTCACTCAGTTGGTTAACAACTAACAAGATGAGAAGAAATCAAGATGGTGTAATTCAGCTGCATATTGATCTAGGATGCAGTGATATTAGACTATAGCTAGTTTACTAATCTACACTATCTAATCAATCTAGGTGCTCAAAATTTTAGTTGTGAAAAGAGGGATTATGTTGTTACCTGAATAAGGTGTTAATCTTCGTCTCCTGGGCGACACAGGAGCACAGGTAATGAAAAGCCTGATTAGTAGTACATCGGCAGCAAGCATGGTGAAAGTGAAAGTTGATTACTTCCGGTGTAATGAATGAATGAACATATGTATGTATTATGAAAATACTTGCGGGTACGTGTATTTATCCTCTCAGAAACTACTTCGGTCCTTTCGCTACTTATCCTGAGTCAGTATATTTGGTTATTGAGACTATGTAAAAAAAAAGAGAGCGAATTGAACATCTAATTTTAATTAGATTGCTACGAAAGCCATGACGGGACTCGTTTTTTTTCAAAAAATTAAAATAAATTAATTTGAGACCTTGCATTATACAATAAGTTCACCCTTTCTAATTCGAGATCTCGAATTACATAATTCGTTCTCAGACATTAATAATTCGAGATCTCAATTTGTAACATCAGTCCCATTATTTTAGCAATCTGTGCTCACAAATTCCATTACATGTATGTACATATATGTACAATACATCCAATCATTTTAATTAATTTAGTGTGTTCTTTTTTGTTTCAGCAAAAGGTCGTTTCGAATCTCTTTTATAACTAATTCAAAGTATATTTATTTTTGAAATATTATAATCATACAGGACCAATATTTACTTTTATTATATAAACTTCGCCCGCACGTGTTATCTCTGCTAAGCTAATCTCGCCAAGTCGACTAATGCAAATCCATTAAATATATTATCTTCTTATTTTTACTGCAAGTTTTGTTATGATACACATATAAACATAATATAAGAAAATGAAGAAATGCGTTAAATCAAATCTACACTTATTCAAAAGTCAATTTCTACTAAATATCGTACACACTAAACATAATAAGTTTACAGTATCTTACTTTCTTTATAAAATTAAACAGGAAAAAATATCAATCGTCGAGAAAAACGGCAATTGCCTTGGAAAATAACGCATTTTTCAAAAAGCCATGTTTTTTCACAACGTAAAATCGATTAAATACCGAAATTAAGACGTAAAATTTTAGATTATCTTAAAGTAGAGAAATTTTCCAAAGAGATGATAAATATTTATATACCTTTACACTACCATAAAATAGATACGGAGATCTTATTTTCGCGAAGTCGTGTTTTAACGCGCCATCGGTCAATTTGAGCGGTACGGAAGTGAAGGGGTTAAACTGGGTGCGAGTTGTCCAAAATTTGGCCCGAGTTGTCCTGAGAAGGGAAGATTTGTCTTTGGGATACCTGTCTTAGGGGTGAGAAGTCCAGCATATTGTTAGACAGTTAGACAAATAATTTTAAAAAGTCATTCTATAAAATAATTTCACAAACATTAAGATGTCTTACATAGAGATAACCAGCAAGGAATACCTGGTAATATAAAACTTTTTTTTATTTTCTACAACAGAAAGTTGTTCATGAAAATGCTGACGTCATGCAGCCAGGATATGTGAAAAAAAAATACAAAACGAGAAATTAGAGAAAAATAGAATAAAATATGAACAACTATCTTAAATACCTATCTAGGGGAATTTTTTTTCCTTGTTTTTTTTAGGCAACAGATGCTGAGTGAAATTAAAACAGCGAACTCCTCTGCTAAGAAACTTAACCCAAAAAGACTTCACCTGTCAGGTTTGAATATATATCAACGGCTCAAGTGCACATGCACTTGAAATTAGCTGATGAAAGTGAAACCACATCAAATTATAATCTTATTGCTAAAAAATCAAAGAGCAAAGTATTAAAAATACATCTATACATCTGTTAAAATTAAAACTAGAAAAAAATTGAAACATTATGTAATGTTACCAAACTTCATCTACAAATATGAAATCACGAGGGCATGCATTCTCTTTTTGACATTCTAGGGTTATTATTTTTGTATGCTGAATCCCATTCCATTGTTTTCTTCTTTCAAGTCTTTTGTTTCTCATTTCGTATTTTATACAAACCCTAGTCTTAGTGTAAGGACATGTGTTTCTTACATTAAAAAATAAGTCACAATTACTCAAAGTGATATGCAGCTTCATTATCAGCTGTAAAATTGGAATTGTAAATTTAGTCATCTTGTCATTAGTCATTTGCAAAATTCTTTTATTAAAAAAATATTTTGATTACAAAAAAAATTACTCTGAATATGACATCAAAAACTTGCTTGAGTTTCTGATTGACAATCTCTATTTTGTGATGGACACAAGATTTTTCAACGATCTTATTGAATTCCCATGGGCTCCAATTGTGCTTCGTTATTAACATACTTATGTTTTATATATATGAGGAGAATTTGTCCAATATCTTATGCATTAAAAGAAGAAAACACTGGCTCTGGCCTTCAACTCGACATTTCGATATATCGAAGTCGTTTTGTCACTTGACAGATTTTATTTCCATTCTTAATTCAATATGTTACATAACGATTAACTTGAGATAGAAAAACACTACAGAGTCTTACAAATCTGTTTTATATTTGGATATTTTACATGAAAATTGCCTTAATGATAATCTAACAACCCAGTTCTATGATAAAGTGATAACCTAACGTTTTCAACCGTCAACTTCCCTTACCTATGCAGCAGTATACCTTCATCACCTTCAAACAAAGTTTATATCTCTCAGTTAATTCCATATACAAGAGCAAACTCTACGTATATATAATTTTTAAAAAGAAATACATGTAAATTATAGACAAACAAGTTAATGAAACAAAATATCACCAGTCTTGTTCAAATCACCATTTCCTAATGACATTGTCTCCAAATACAATTTATCATGGAGTCAAATGCTGACTATTTTCATACCAATTGTTAGTCCACTTTTATACACCGAATTGATAATGGATTTTCTGTTTTTTTCTCCCCACGCAGCATTGTTAAGGCTTGAATTAGGGGTGGGGTCTGATTTATACGGGAAAAGTTTACTGTGACAAAAATATGACTTTTATGTATTTCTCATAATACCTGAAAATAAAATAATTTGCAACTTTTAACTGTATTAGCTTAATAAACAACAATAAAACTTATCAATGCATTAAACAAAGCACTGATTGCCATGAACTTGTTTATATGACGTCATTTTGGTAAACATGACGTATTTCATGTACTGTGAGAGGCAGATTGAGGAGTTTTTTTAACAATGAAAAATGCGTTTTATAATAAAACGGAATAATATTTACAGGTTTTAAATAGTCGATTGATACCAATGTAGATCCTTTGTTTAGTGCGATTATTCATTAACTTTCCAGGGAATGTATTTTATGAATTATGTCGTGTTTTATGTACAGGTTACGTATATTTTACATTGAGATGCACCATAAAATCGTACTTTAGCAAGGGCATACACTGCATAGATCTTAATCATTTTTGAATATAGATAAAGAATATTATCCTTAACTGGAAAAGTGCTACTGCTTTCTTTAAATCGACGGCGTGATTTCATAAGTACACAAAATATTTGTTAAAAGTCTAATATTTTTGACATTGGCCTATTTACTTGAAAATTTAACTATTAAGGGGATGTACGGCCACCTTTAGTGCAGTGAGAACAAAATGTAAACATTACTTCAAATGGCTAAAATGCATTATATTTTGATCAAATTTAAGTCTTTATGATTTAGATACAATAAATATGCATAACTGAATTCATGTTGTGCATAAATAATCTATACTTTTGCAGAAAAATGCTTTTGATATGCTCCTTAGAACTGCGCAGCTACAGAATTTAGCAAAGCCTGAAAAAATCCAAAAAAAAAACCCTTGCAAACTGTGCAGCAATGTTCTCTCTACAACCATTTGTTGAGAAAATGTGTAAATTTTGCACTTTTATATGATAATTTCAAGTTCAAAACAATGTATCGTTGTCTTCAAAGGAGTGTAAATAACCATGAAAGTAGTTCATGGATAATAGCACGTGGTCTATTTTTAACACAAAATTTTGTTTTCCAGACCTCTTCGTAATTTGGAGGGACATAACAATCTTTACATGTAGAAGAGAATTACAGTTGCAAAATATTTCAAATAATATGAACACTTTTAAAAGAGGAAATGTGTTATAGTGTTTCTTGAAGTAATTTATTTAGTATTTTTATCGAACAATTGTTAAATAGTGTATGTATTGATATAAACAAAAGTCTAAAACTCTTTGATTCAAGTAAAGGAAAAATGAGCACCATCAAAATTAAAAATGGAGAATTTGTAAGTTTGCCACAGATAACTTATAATATCTAATAAAAGTTTAATGATCACTATTGAAACACATAGAAATTAAACACATTAAATTGATATGAATGACCTTGTTTTAGTACCTACTGGTACGAGGGGAGATGATCAAATGGTTCGCCAACTATATCTAAACATGTGTATCTTCAAAACCACAATTCAGATTAGAAACAAATTATGTGAACACATAGCCAGACACAAATTCTACAAATAGCATATGCTGAAAAAAGTTTTGCTCACAATGTGAAAATGACGTCATTATGCAGGTACTTTTGACGAAAAATGATTGTCTCAGTGGAACTCGTTCAACAAACCACTAAAATTTTTATGGTATATTATTAAAATGCCTTTGAAGTACCGTATAAGAATTTGTTCACAGTTAATTAAGAGGAATGACTTCCTATAAATCCAATCAATGATTGGGTAGATCATTTAAGTGTAGGAAGGAAGTAGGCAAATGGTTAAATATGATATTTGATATGTTAACTTGGGGTGTGTTTTAATTAAGCAATATGTTTTGAAAGACTTCCAATTTACACTTTGAAAAATACTCGAATATTTCAACAATAAGATAACTATCAAATACCTAAGATACCATTCACTTTTTGATCCCCTTCGTATACTCTGTCAAATAAACATTTACAATTTTCATTACAGCGGAGAAACATTTGAAAAGGAATGAAATCATTCATAGTGGGTAAGAAGATTTAATGAATAAAAAAATATTTCTTAAGAAAAAAATCAACATAACTAAATATTTTATACCATCTTAAAAATGACATTTGGTGGTCCTCCCAACTCAGGGAAAATTTATTGGGTCGGTATTTATAGGTGAGAAAAAAATCCTTACAATTTAAACATATTTGTTTCCGGAAGAAAAAAAATCGTTTAATGGGATGTAAAAAAAGTCGGGCCATTTCTAGATAGACAGTAGATCGGGAGAGATCTAGAGGGCAACAAAATATTTCTATAACAAATGGTCTTATAAGGCTAGTTTAATGTGCTATCACATACTTAAGTAATGCAAACTTTTTGAATCTGTGGCACTATTTTGGAAAACAAACATAAGATTTTCGGGGAGGGGGGTTAATCTCTCATTTTTTTGCGATGATAGACATAGCATATGCAATGGACCTTTCTTTGCAAACATTGTGCTTGTTTTTAAATTTCAAAGAAACAAACCAATATATTTTATCAAGCTTTGTATGTTCAATGAGCGAGAGCTTACAACGTTGTCAACTTAATGAGATATGATGCGTTTTTATGTCATAACATTTCTCCATACAATGTGTGGGTCATTGTAAGAAATCTAGCTATTTATGTGAGGTGCCTGAAGGAAATCTTATAACTGCCTATTGTTTCTTTCTAACTGCTAAACAAAATAAACATATGTACCAACTATTCGAATGTTAGACATGTAATTGATATTTGTTATTCATGCACCGCATATTGTTTAACTTTTTCAAATTAAATGCCAAGCATCCTCCTTGCATTGCCCCATTTGAAAATAACTTCTATCGCCACAGAAAAAAAAACTCCACGTAAACTCATATGTTTAGGACATTTTTTATCTTTTTTCTTGAGTTTTAAAGAAACCAACACATTATCAAGACTTGTTCCATGAAAAATTAAATATAATCATGATAATAAACGCATCTACCCACAGCAGATAAATGCACATGCCAACCACGTGCTCAGTGCAATGATATTAACAGCGAAATTAGAGCTGTAAACAGAAAAGGTTTTCCCAATTTGCTGGAGTGGGGTTAAAATCGCTTTTCTTCATTTATCAGACGATGCAATGCAACAAACAAAAGTAGCAAGTAATGTAACCTAATGATAATTACTTAGTAATTTCTTGTCTTGATGTTATTATGGTCGCATTTATTCTAAAATCAATGCTATTCGAACTCAGTGTGACAGAGGAATGGCGGACAAAATAAACACATGGCTTCAGGAAAACACCCATATGAAAAATCAAATTTTCAAGAATTATGGATAATGACAAGGAAAAAGCGAAACAAATGGTTGTAGCAATATTATCAATGAATCGAGCTAACACCATTTTCAATGCATTTTTCATCTCGTGAATGCTGTAGCTGCGCAGTTCTAACATGATTAATTTCCTCCTAATTAAAACAAAATAAACTTAATTATTTATTAATTTTGGTCTCTAACAGTAGGTAATAAGTGCATTAGCACTTTGAGTAACTTTGAGATAGTTTAGTACAGTATTAAGTGTATTCTTGGTATTTCTTATTTTACACCAGACTAGATCCAATATGTCTTGAACATCCCCCTTAAAACGCGAATTGTATTCAAAGCAGCAGCACTTTTCAGAAACTACAAAGTATGCAGGAACAATTAAAAGCTTGATTTTTTTAATTTCAACTAGGTTATGCCCTTGCGATATTGAAATTTGTTATTGACTTACATTCAGTACACGTACTATGCATTCATCACGTGACTGTCCATCGATGGGACTCAACTTCATACAGTACACATTGGGTTATACTATGCTATCTCCATCGGTATTTAAGTTTTGTGATAATAAAACAGCTTAATTGAGATAAATTCAATTCAAAATAAAATCCCCCTTTTTGCACATATATTTTCCATTAATTTCTCATAGTAGGCCTTAACAGTGCTGCGCAGTCATGACAATGAGCACACTGTGGGTTTGACTGGTCGGCAGGGAATGCTAATTCCTACATAGTACCTGTTAACACCTCTGATGTTTTGCAGGTCCAGGCTCGTTCTATTCGTATAATGTATTACTTTTCTGGAATTATGACCTTGAATATTTTTCTTTATATCACATATGTGATGCTAAATTTAGAATATGACTTATATAAAAAGAAAAAAAATAGATCAATGAACAGTATACTAAGTAAATGTTTTTTTTTTATTTCTGTGACATGACAATAAAATGTAAAACGTATGGAAAGTTTTACTTATTTTACACCTAAATTTAAGAAACATAACAATTTAAACAAATATTTTTATTACAGAAAAAATGATTATGCATGTATTGTTATGATTTGCTTTAACTCTATCAGAACAAAAGAAAGAAAGCAGTAAAATTCTTAATTACTTACATAACAAATAAACCCCATAGGACACAACATATATATATAGAAATATATCAGTCTCTTACAATAAACACAATGATGTGAAAACAGCTTCATTTTGTCACAAACGTCAGATCGCATCAAATGGAAGACTTTGTATTCTTATCAATGTTGCTTCCTGAAGCTTGTGGAGTGGTAATTGTTGTAAGGAATATCGATAAGACTGAAGAGATCCCGAATAGTCTCCACAGATTTGTTGACAGATTCCCAGTATTTGCCACGAAATATCTCTGATGGAAAGAGGTATATGAGTTCCGTCATCATAGAGAAGCAATGTCTGTAGATCCTGTAGAGATTGTTGTGACGTCAC
>PRKT01001450.1:0-23590 GCA_003671525.1 Saccostrea glomerata
GTGGGATATTAAAAGTATACAGAAGTTACATATGATTTTGAAGAATTTCTTCCTTAAAAAGGGGAGTATAAGTTAGATTACCACCTGTAGAATTAAATCCAAGTTCTTTTTAAATACAAGGGTCACTTCATTATAAATAGGGATCTGACCTATAGGACCGGGCTTGGTTTTTTTCTCTACAAAAAGCTTGTCGATTTCCGTTCCGATGAATGACATTAGGCTGAATAAATATAATAATTTGTTTTTCCTAAATCTTTATTTCAGTGAGTAGAGGTAGGAGTAACCCTTTCATTGATTTTCTGAGTTTATCTCCAAATGTAATAATTGATATTTGTATTTAATTCTCATTGTGCATAACGGTAGTGTCTACTGTCTATGAAATTCTTTTTTTTGTCTAGGCTATTCGTTCGTGAATTTAATAATAAAAAAATGTCATTAATGTGTGCAAATTGTACAGGCTTAAATAAAATCCAAGGGGGTACAGTTAATGATATATGTAGCCTAAATCAATGTGATTAAATTCTAAGGAATATATATATACAATTGAAATACCTGTATAGAGTAACACAGAGTGAGTTATTCTTGTCCTCGGAGAAAGTGTGTTAATACCGAGGTTTGTTCCGCCTGATTGACAACTGTACATTGGATTCTTACGGTTTGATATCTCTTTAGTGTTTCTTATATCAAGAATGGGCATGAACAGGCCTAAAGCATAACTCCAGATAATTTTTTACCCCAAAGTGTATTTACTCCCTGATTTTCAAATCAATGTAGATTTTAATTTTCAGCAAAATTTTTGTAGAGTATTTTATTTATATCATTTTGATTTTGAGATGTAATCGAATTATAAGTGTTTTTGAAGAGGAAAAAAACTACAAAGGTCAGTTCCTGCATTTATGTGAATAAATCTTGAAATTACCAACAGACTTTTTGCTTAAATGAGGAAGCATTCTTTTTTGACAAGGAAAGTTATAGTCAGTAGCTCAAGGTACCATACAGTCAGAAACACAGAAAACTTTTCCTTCGTATCAAGAGTAAACTGAAAGAAAAGAATCTTTGTTAATATGGCAAGTTGAGAGAAATGAAAAATTAGCTATGAACCCATAATAAAAAAAAATTATGTCTAGTGCATAGTCTTTCTATTTATAAAAATTGATTTCAATCTAAATCTCTGATTCTTCCTCCCGATATGGAATATCGTCGTCGCCATTACTAGAATATTCCTGGTCACTAAAAGGCTTTTAAATCTGTACTTCGTTTCGAGAAAATTCAAACACTGACTTAACCTCATTTCATATCATTAAGTATGTCCTACCTGTATTCTTCAACCTGATTTACGCAGTCATATGTGGTGTAATGCTTATCTACGATTGCTATTGCGTAATTGTACGCCCTATTTTAATTTTCAATATTTTGTAAAATTCAATGCGTATTTCTGCCAATACACACCTTATCTGGAGATCTGCTAAAGAATTGAAAATTGAAGGAAAATACACAAGTATATATATATATATATATATATATATATATATATATATATATATATATATATATATATATATATATATATATATATATATATATATATATATATATATATATATATATATATATATATATATATATATATAATTAAAAATAGACCTTGAAAAGGCGAAATTCAAAACTTTAAAAGTGTGGTTCCAGGTGGATTCGAACCCCCGACTTTAAAAAGAAAGTTACCACGTTGTAAAATTCAGTGCACATATCAACTGGGCTAGTCTGACTATAAAAATTAAGGCATAAATTTAAAGCAGATTATCAAAATCAGGTTTCCTTATTTCTTGTAGTTTTTTTTTATTACATCCCAATCTATCCAAATATCACATTTTTATTCAGGGGCAGGCCTGCCCTGAAGGACTTCTAGGCCAAAATTCATGCAAAAATTAACGCTTTAACGGACAAAATAGTGTATCGTCCAACTTTGGAGGTTTATTGTCAAGTTGTAAATAATAAATTTTAGGTAAAAATAAAATAAAATTTATAAAAGTTAGACATATATAAGATAGAAAACAACAAATAAAGATTAATTTTTAAATGTCATTTTTTCCGGAAAATTGTTTTCTCCTATAGGTCAATTATTTTGTCATAGTGAATACATCCTTTATGTTATAAGCCTTACAAACAAGGACAATGTTGTTACCTGCTTTGTCAGCAAGGACCAGTACGTACTGATCACGTAACCTATCTAATTATTTTTCACATCTGGATTATTGAATACAGAAGGATAATTAGTTTTCATATTGCCCCTCAAACTTGTAATACGCAACTCTAACATTGATCCGAAACATTTAATCCATTCTGACAAAGTGTCAACAGCTTTTTCATTTCGTCTGGGGTAAGCTACAAAATGATTCATAATATTTATGAAATTCCGAAGTCAGTTGAAGGATTGGGATTCCCTTTATTTAGGACCTTTTAAAATAAGTTAAAATAAAGTAAAGTTAAAACAAAAGAATCATTCTACTCTAGCGCAAGACTTCAACTGGGAAACATGACCCTTGAGCGGGCCTTCCCCGTGAGGTTAGTATCACTCTAGACAATACCCTGCCGAGGATGGGTAAGATTCTAAGGAAAGGGTTTCCCCTTGAGTAGACTTTTTACTGTTTTTCATAAGTTTTTGTGGAAAATATGAACAGAGTTATATTTCCCCCTAGTTTTCAATCAGGAGAAGCCTTACTGTGAGGGACGTTTGAATTCGCTTAAAATTATCAACAGTATTGGTAGACAGGTGAAAATTTGTTGATAATTTCCATGTCTTACAATATTTCATTTAAGTTCCGCTTTCATTCCTTGAAAGAAACACGTCTGACAACATCGAGCGTGTTTTTTGCCAAATAACACAAGACATGTTTGTTCCAAAAATATGTCATTTATTATGAAAAGACAGCATATAATATAATACATAAAACTGAATAAAAAAGACTGGTAGACAATGTAACCTTAAAACACAATTCCCGAGAAAAATTATAAAACAATTATGCAATAACAATTGGTCTCCCAGTATGTGACTATTACATAACATATATAATTTGGCAAAATAGGTGGCCTCCAAAATATGGCCAAAAAAGGAAAGGCTAGAAGCATATTTCATTGATTGTTTTTCCTCATTTGGTACTTTTGTGATTGCACGTCAGAATATTTTTATTTATGTATTTCTGATTTTTTGTGCCTAAAATTTGGATCTCTATGGTTTGTTTATTAAGTGTGCAGATTCAGGATAAATTGTTTTCCTTTCTGTATCCGGAAATAGCGTTTTCATTCTGATTTCTTTGTGTATTCGGAAAATTTTATACCACTTCTTTATTAATCTCAAAATTATTAAGATATCCTATTTTCTTATTCAAGAATTTAAGGCGAATATCCCACTCCCCACATTTCACAAATTGATTAATTCCCAACATTGATTTTCATAATCAACAATAGCATCAGATTCAAATGGAAAATAGTTTGATGCATCAAGTGTTACTTACTTTTTCGAAAAAAGACAATATGTCTTATCATGGTATGAAGAATATTTTCGAGGGTGAATAGAAAGATCAATATTTTTTTTAATCTCACAATAAAATTTAATATGAGGTATGTATGAAAATAACATCTGCTATCATACCTCTCTAATTCACATTTCACTTTAGTTTTCCACATGTCTACTCCAAGCTAGATAAACAGTTAAAGAACCATTTTACATAAGACATGTAGAAGTACATGAAATGCCTGAATGAAGATACATGAGAAGGGGTTATTGCCCTTAGCAAAGATTAAATAATTGATTATTTAAGAATATTAATTCAATTTTTAAAATTCTTTTCCTTAACAATATTTTTCAATATACCTACTGATAAATGATCTTCCAAAGATATATTTCTGTTGGATATGGATTTGAATTAAAATGTTTTGCAAAATAACACAAACAAACCATATTTCATGTACATCACAGGATTAATTTTCAGCTAATACATCAAAACACAAACAGTGTCATTGTTATTTTTTTCACTGTATTCCACTGTATATTTACATAGTCATATACATGCATTATCATAAAGTCAGCATCCATACTCATGAACAGTAAATGCGTTTAAGATAAATTTATAACCAAGAAGAGTTATCTAAATTTTGCTATGAATTATATTTAAACAAGATATTCCAAGCATACATATGCTGCATCTTTCCAGATGAATAACTAACCTGACTGCTTTAATGAACAGATATTTAGTATATTTCAACAATTTATTCAATATTGATAGAAGTATGTTCTTATGCATACCAGTTTCTTCCAAAACAAGATATTGACAGTAAGTTAATTTTTCATATACATGTTGACATTCTTTTTCATCTTCTCTTTCAATTTCATGCAAAATTAGAGAAAGGAATATTAACACATACAATCAAAATTCTCCAAAAGTCTCCTCACACGAATGAAATTAAAAACCATCATGGCAAAATTTCTGTGGTTTTCAACTTTATTATGTCTTGTTTTAGAGTTTCCCCGCTGAGCCTAATTATTGCCTGTGAATGAAAAAAAAATCAAATTGTTCTAAGTGTTTTATTCACATCCTCTCAGGAGAATCATCGAAAATACAGAATCTATAAGATAAGCGACGAGATTTATAGTAAATATGGTAAACAAATACATCTTAAAGTTGTCGTCAAAACTCTAGATAAGGATATACAATGTAAATAAATATTTCTTAAAGCATCTGTCATATTATTAATTTAAATTTACCAGGTCGAACTAAATACAAAATTTGTTCAAAGTTTATATTTACTCCAACCAAGTAAATTCAAAATGAAGAAATATGACATTTGTATCAAGAAAAACTTATGTATTTACTATATTTTCTTTTTTTATGATACACATTTTATCAATGTAATAACTTGTGCTATGTTCAGTAACAGTGCATGTACCTATCAGTATTCCGCATATTTGAAGAAAAAAAATTTGGTTGAAATATTGAGATGTTATTTTTTCACATTTTTTCACATATTTTTTCAAGGGACTACAACTGCACGGCCAGTAGTGCGATTATTATTACCTGAGATAGATCTTTCCACTTAATATCAAAGTCGTCTTCTCCCATGATGCTATTTGCCGGTGTCTTGTGCTCCACTTCATTCCTGTACAATCTAATCCTTTCCATGTCATCAGTCTTAAGTTTTTGTGCTATGTGAGGTTTCTTTCCCCAGCCATTACTCGGCTCGGGGAGATTTGGCCCATAATTCCTCGACAGTTTGTACATAATAGTCACATCAAACGTATAAGACGAAGGTGTGGATTTGTCTGCTGAAAGGTGTTATGAAACATTATAAATTGAATTCTGAAACTAAGACAGTTGTTTAAAAAGACTCTTTACTACACCTTTTATTATGTAGATCATTAAAATCTATATTAAATGATGAACGAAAGAGAGAGAGGGGGAGAGAGAGAGAGAGGAAAGAGAAATCTTTGTAATAAAGCAAAAACGATATAATGAACTTAATGAACAAGGAACAAGGAAGACAAATGTTACCAAATTATCAATCTTCAGAAATATGGTTGCTTATCAACAATGTGGATTGCATAGCAGTGTATTCTTTTGGCTGGACTTTGAATTTTGTGATCAATAATAGATATTTAAATATGCTATTTGGTTTGACAATACTGATATCGACCTTTCGACCAATTTTATTCATCACACGAACCCCTTAATATTCGTCAATTTCTGCAATTACATGATTATAAATGTTCCGTAAAGTTAGATTTCGAAAAAAATAAATTGCTTGTATTTTTCTATACGGGTGTAATGGTTGAAATATTGCTGGAAAAATAGCATCACCCGCGTAATTTTTGTCTGCAGTGATTGCAATCGTTTCACATTGTATCCCGTAAAACAAAACGGAGATATTTATGCCTAACGATAAATAATATAATTAATACTATGAAAGTACGTAAAATAGTTTATCATATACATGGAAGAATCATTTACTTCTATTATAGGTGAAGTTTCAGATTGCTTAAGAAACCGATCCGACTAATGTTGAATAAAGTTATTGCGTCCGATAAACAACAATATGCCTTTCGCAAGATTAAAAGAACAATAATCAGCCGTGTAATTAGAAAGATATATTATTTTCATCTTATTCATTTTTAATACATCTTAAGGTAAATTTTTCCGTTTCTCTCCAATCGAATGACCGATATTTCAAAATTTTTCTGCCATCAAAGTATGACGTTGAACCGACATCGTTATAAAATTCATAAAATTGTTATTACACACAGAGAGAGAAAGAGAGAGATATCTGGATAGAGATGATCACATTGTTCTTCGCTCAGTTTGAACTGTCCTTTTTGTATCTCCTCTTTGTTGTCTGACAACAATTTGTCCACTGAGGGAAATATCTCATCAAAATAGATCTGCAGAGCCTCTCGTCCAATCTTTGTAAGTTTCTTAAAATTCTTAAAATTCCTTTTCAATTCAGACTCAGATAGAATTTTATCTTTATTCGCATTCGATGGTTCATTTAAATCTATAGTAGGAAAACAACTTGATCATATCTTAAATTTAAGCTTCATTAATATAAAACCTGGCAACAATTAGTAATGTATATTAAATCTTACCTCTAACATCCCCCTGTACATCCTTTAAAGAGAAAATTAAAATAAAAGGTCAATAATTTCATTAAATTGATCTTTAAATTTAAAAAATATACAGGTTTAAATATTGTTTTTTGATTTTACTGAAAGCTAAAATAATACGTAGTGGTAATTTTTATTTAAAATTTGTCCTTATAACCTTTTTCCAGTAAAACAGAAGAACTGATTCACTGAGTATGTGGTGGTGGACCAGACCATGTCTTGGACACTTTATTTCCTTTTTCATGTAAATTTGTGTTTCCTCCACAAATTCCTATCATATTCCTGAAAAACCTCCTGTTTTGAGCACTGATATCCAACAGTATACATTCCGATTGCTTTGTGAAAGTTACTCAGGATATCTTTTAAATTGTGTTCAACAGTATCGCGCACTTCCAATGTAACACTCTTGGTGATGGGTGTTTTTCTGGGTTGAAAAACCTGAAGCTGAATGGAAGATTTGTTCACTGCTAAAGTAACTGTATGTTCTTTATACTCAAAGCAAGCCACATTTTTGTACAGACAAAGTCCATTGCCTTCCGAAAGAGTCCATTTACTTTTACTTTTTTGCAAACAAGCTACGATCAAACGAAAGTAGAAGAAATGTGGCAAAAAATTAAATCTGAACACGAGTACCGACGTTTTATATACGCAATATCGAAATGCTTCATGCTCCAAATACTGGTCAAAAGTCTGTCTAAGATATGTCCGGTCTGGTAAAAATCCACCCAATCCCGGTGGTTGTCAGCAATATCTCTGACATGGTTTGGATCAGCAATGATGTTCTTAAAGGAATCAACAAACCACTGTATGTCAATTATAACAGTCTCAGAAAGAATACCTTCCTTCAAAAACAACACAACACTTATATCGTTGTAGAATTTTAAGATATCCCCTAGTTGTGGGTATTTCTCCTTGTTTTCACCAAAACATTTTTTCGACAATTCTGTGACTGAACACATTCTCGTTTTTGTTTTCCTTAGTTCTCTAAAAACAACTTCACATAGTGCCCATTCTGTAGGAATGGTTTCTTTCCATCTAACATCACTTGCTATTAAAGCAATGCACGTTTCAAGATCAGAAAGAGCGTCAGGAATAGACACATCGTTACTTTCAAAGCCAAGCACGAAACACCTCTCTCTATTTAAATGTCTTTTAAGATGCTTGTTGTCCTTTATATGATCCAGTATACTGTTGTAGAGTGTGTTGGAATTCTACAAATTTTAATGTATGTTTATAACGTTTGAGTTCTGCATAAATATATATTGTATATGAAGTATTTAACATAAAGTAAAATTTGCAGGTTTTTTGTACAAACTGAGATAATTTCAAATACATGTTTTCCGTTTTTGTCAAGATGAGTTCCGACAATGATAACTGGAGAATCATTGTCACAGTAGTTATGGATGGATCTCAGCCAGAACAGGAGGTAATCTGAAATCATTCAATTGCAACATAATGTAAGTCATTCAATGCCTTCAATGTTTTTCTCAGGACATACATTCTAAGAAAATTTAAAGCATTCAAATTTGAAGAATTCAAATCGCTTAAGCTTTCTTAAATTTGGAATTAAAACTAACAAAACCTATTTAGTGGAATGTTAAGGCTACGGTTTATAAAATAGGAGGAACTATCATAAAGATTTGTATCCTTAAAATTGAAATTAAAGATGTATTTGTGAAACACTGATGCCCCCGTATGGCAACATAGTGAACTTTTTTAAAATGCAAATTTAATATATTGGTACCCAAAGTAGGGTCTCCTAACTGGAAATACAATGTGAAACATGTAAGCCCTATCACCATCTGTTCCGAATTATGGTAAGGCTAAAGTTTTTTCATAAGTACAAAAATCTTCAAGGTCAAAAGGTCAATATTATTGTCCATTCTCCAGCACGAAGTCAAATCCCCACAAATTAAAATTTTTTTCTTCAAACCTTGAAAATTTGACCCTGCGAAATCTGTGATTTTACAGGATGCCATGCGAAATCTGTGATTTTACAGGATGCCAGAAATCCGATTACAGACAGAATAATGTTAGCGTAAACACGAGGGATCAAAACTTCAACAAGACACTGGAGGACATGAAATTTTGAAGTCAATATTTCTAAAAGAAAGTAAACAAGATGTATTTGTGAAATGCCCCCGTATGACAACATACAGCCAAGGTTAAACTTTCTCAAATGCAAATAAAAAATGTGGGTACCTAAAGTAAGGTCTTCTCACAAGAAATATACTTGAGAAATATGAAAGTCCTAGCACCACCTGTTTAAAAGTTATAGCCATGATTAATTTTTTTTAAAAGTAGGTCAAACTCTAAGACAATGGAAAGGGTAAAAGTTGTTGGCATCTAAAGGAAGGTCTTGTCACAAGAATTACATATAAGAAGTGCAAAAGCCCAGCAACCATTCAAAAGTTAAATTCAAAATTTAAGTTGGGTAAAACTGGGTCAAACTCTAAGGTCAAAGCGTCACATTTGTTATCAAAAGAAAGGTCTTGTCACAATGAATATATCCATGTGAAATATGAAAAGCCATGGCCTCAACCAATCAAAAGTTATGGACAAGGTTAAATTTAATAGACAAACAGCTAGTCAGACGGGACAAAAACTATATACCCCCAAATCTTCGATTATCGGGGCATAAAAACATGATAAAACTGCTTTAAGATTGGACATATTTAAATTGTTATATAGGATTTTTTTTTCAAAAAGTATAATTTTTCTTAGTTCCTTCATCCCCTAAAATCATTTCTTTTTTACTTTGTAAGATGATGTATAAGCAAAAATCAATCAATGCAGCATGTCGGTTAAAACGAATAGGTTTAATAGCAGTAGTGGGATATGAACAATAAAAAAGGATGAAAGTAAAATAAACACAAGTAGACACATTCCCTTAGTCATAATTAAAAACTTCTGATCACCTCCATATGTCCAGTCTGCAAACATGGTTCCTTCCTGTTCACACACAGACGGGTCCACTCTTTCACAGAAATTTTTAGACAAGTCTATAGCAAGCAGGTAAAAAGCCCTTCTGCTGAGATAAACCTGGTGACAGGCGTAGTAAGCACATTGCCCTCTCAAATCCATAACACTCAGAAGTTGTTTCCCTTTTTTATCAAATTCCTCCGACACAGCTGTTAAAGAAAATGAAAAAAAAATGTCACGTGTACTATAAAGTCCCCATGCGTTATGCCATCTTTTAAAATAATGTCTGCTTGCCTTTTCAGGGTTAAAAAAGTATGGTCGGTAGGTAGGTGGGATGATCATTTTCTCTCTCTCTCTCTCTCTCTCTCTCTCAGAAAATATATTGACAGAATGGGAAAATTCAGGAATAAAAAATATCTTATAATATATACCTGGAGGTTGAAAAAAATTGAGTCAGGCCATTTTTAGCCAGTCGGACAGAAGAGGGTACCTAAAGATTATTTAAGAAGGCCTCCCTAGTATTTTTCTTGAATAGATGATTTTAGAGTATTTACATTGTAAGATTTTTTTCTTCGAAAAGTGCCTCCAATTCATTATTTGATTAATTTTTAAAAGTCAGAATCGATTATTTTAAAGCCATCTGCATGAAGGTTGGGAGAAGGGATCTTATATCAAAGTAAGGTACAGATTTGAAATACAAAAAATCACATACTTGCACGAAGATTATGTAAACAATTTAAACAGACAAAATATAAGGAATAGAATGATGTTGTTTATACGGGTATTATTAAGCCAAAAGTTGATGACTACTAGTATTATTACTTCAGTACTTGAGAAGTAAAAATGAATGTTATTGATAAATAAATATGTAACACATGTTGTGGAGGTTAAGAGAAAGATGTTTAAATATTTCCACTTTAAAATGTTCTTTGAAAATATTCCCGTTCTTCTAGACCCGGAAAACCCTGTTTAGAAGAAAATTTAAAACTACACTTCATGAGAGAAAATTGTCTATGATTTTTTTTGCAATTCAATGTTAAACTGTCGATCCCTTCGCGGCTCAGTTGCTAGTAACGAGCCCGAAATCTGAAGAAACATCTTAATTGTCCAACACTTAACTATACAAAGTTACAAACCTATAAAACTAACAATTGAAAATCCCTTTGTTTTGCAAATTGTGAGAAAAAAATCAATTGAACGTGTTGATGCTTGCATTAGTTTTAAGTTCCCATATAATTTTTCGAGAAAGTTTTTGAATGGGTCTAGACATGTTTTGTATTTATATGTACTTCCTTTTTTATATTTGGCCTCTATTCTTTCTATATAAAATGTTGAACATCTCTAGCGACCTTATACATTGGCTGGTATTGCATGGTTAAAACGAATGGAATCTTCATTATAACGCAAGTTGTTTTTTATATTTCATTACAATAATCACTTCTGACTCAGTATTTTCCTTAAAGAACTTTTTTGGAAAATCTTCCCGTGGAGAGGGAAATGACCTCTTAGATGTAACAACCTAAATCTCCGAAAAATTCCAATGTCTTAAAGCTGACTGTAATTAACTTCCAGGAAAGAGAGATTGGACTAATCAAACTTATGTGGAAGCATCCTGGAATCCGGACATCATGGCCCCTGGGGCCGGGTGATTGGGGCCACAAGAGCAAAAGTTACACAGATGATTGTTGAGGCCCGTTTTGGTCTTTTGTTTGATTTTAAATCTTTCAACAAGAGATTACCTTTTAAAATGCAGGAATCTTGCTCAATTTCAAATGTATCTTCATTTATCTCTAAGCCAACGGTAGATTGAACCCGTTTAACTTCCTCGAGACTTCTTTTCTGAAGACGCCTCATGAGGGTGGTTTTTCCTGCACCGGCACAACCAACTATCATCGCTCGGGCTCTATGAATTGTCTGCGTTCCTTTCTTGGCACAATCAACGTACCTACATCGTGCTTCCTGTCCCCAAAATAGAATTTCTTCTGGAACATTCACTGTAAAATTAATAAAGTCAGCTTATCTTCAGAAGCATTATAATTTCATTTACGAAAGATATTTAAATATATACACTTACAATGCTTTGATATTTTGTCTCTAAAATCATGAAGTCCTTTATGATAACTGGAATAATTAAATGGACGATCATTATCCCAAATGTCTTCTTTTCTTTCCTCAAGAACAATATATCTCAGTACCTCAATGCCCAATTTCTTGATTAATAATTCCTCCAAATTTTTTGGCAAATAAAAACATCTTTCGTCGGTTTCTCTTTTGTACCACCATGTGCGGGCGTATTCCAACAATGAGTCCACTGAGGATATTTCTATGTAATTCTTGTAGTCATTTTGGGTTTTTAGGCAATGACTTAAAAAGTAGCTGATCACTTGATGACGTACATCATCAGTAAAAAAATTAACACAGTTTTCCTTATTGTGAACCTTGAGCAAAATGTCTTTCTCTAATAATTCTTTGGTTATTTCATTTCCTTCACCTTGATGATTGTCTTTCAATGTGGGGAATGTGTTTTGAATTTCTTCAAAATTGGTTTTCCAGTTTGGATGTAGACACAAACAGTAATCCGTTGACAGAAGAATGGTTATAAGTACTGCCCAGTTCTTGATTGACAGGTTCAAAGCTTTCTGATCTAAAAAAAAAAGATGAATTTCAAATACCCATCTTTTTACATTGTAAATTAGTATCCGAAGTGTAAAAGATATTCCTCGTTTCTAGGAAGGAACTCTAGGGAAGATTATCTACTTGTGTCATCTATACTAAGATGGCCTCTGTTGATCGAAAACTTTAATTCCATCAGAGAAGCTAATTATAAACGTGTTTGTATTTCTTCTTTTTTGTCGATAGAAAACATTGCAGATATCCCATGGAATTTGGGATAAGTTTATATATTATCTTATTCATAAAGTAGAATTCGGTTTACTTCTTTAATCTTACTGATCCTTGAATTGAAGTTGCAAAGCTTTTAGAAGGGAACTTTCATTACTTTCACAAAAGAAAGTAAATGCGTTAAAGCCAAAACCTGTCATAATTTGCATAATGTAGGGCTAAGCACAGGATCTATACTTGTCAAAATTTCTATGCCCGGCTATAAAAGTTAAAGTCACTGGTCTTTCGGAGTGATATTGGGACGAAAAAGGACCTTTACTGCTCAATGACCTTAAATATCGTGCATAGGTCTTAATTTGAACCCCTTCTTCGGTATATGGTGTCAGATGTCTTTAAATAAATGAAATATTCCCGAACAAAATAACATCGATCAATCATAAAGACAAATGATATTTTTAAAATCAAACCTTATCGAATTGTTCAGATTAATTTCGCTTTTAAGTTTACATACATTCAATCTACAGATTTAATAAGAAGCCTGGGACTCTAATCGGGACTCAAATAGTTAGAAATTAATGAATATTATGGTATACAAATATATTATCATTAAAATGTAATTTTAAGTTTTTAACTATTTATTTCATTCTTTTATAATTGTTTGTTTTGCTTTGCTTAATATCCTTCTCGAGAATTTTTACTCATATGGAGATGCCAAAGCTTGCCGGTAGAGGGTGCTTATTTATATCTATACTCGGAACTTATGGTCACTGAGCAGTTTTCAACACCTTCTGCGACAAAGGGACCTTGGTTTATACAGTCTTATCCAAAGGGCCGCTCTCCATGTCCCGCAGTGGATTTGAAACCGTAATGTAAGGACCGTAATGAAAACATCCCAGACTTCAAGTTTTGACAGACCTATTGAAAATTTAGGCATGGGCTAGGAAAGGGAATTTTTTAACATTATCTCCTACATTTTCAGTGATCAAAAAAATATTTCAGGACAGTTATGAATTGTTACATTGAGGTTTGATGGTTTGATCTTAGCAATAAAACCTAAAGTAATTTTTTTTATATCTTCGATAACTTTACTGTCACACATAGACATCATAAAAAACATACGCAAAGACAAACAGACAGGCCATAATAAATAACCTGCTTTGATTGAAAATGGCAAACAAAACACTTCTATCGCTAACAACTGAAGAAAGACATCTTTGGATTAATGGATTAAGGATTAAAAAAATAATTGACAATTTAAATTTCAACAAAAAAGAATAAAGAAAATATGGGGAAATTATTCAAAGCACTTTTTAAACGCAGTTGCATGCATTAATGTTAAATTCTTCAAAAAAAGTATAATTCAAGTTGTAATGTAAATATAAGTTTACTTGAGTCAGAACGTCAGTCAGTATGTATACATACTAACCCTGTGGATTGAATGCACTTTCTTCAATGAAAAAAGATCCAAGTAAGCTATTATGACTGAAATATCTCCGCCAGAATGGGTTTCGGTCCATGTTTGCTTTAGCGAATTTGAAGAACCTTTCTCTGATTAATTGATCATGATTAAGTATATCATAGGGTAGCCTCACTGTAATATAGGTAAGGTGGCTTTAGGAAACGTTCATAGATATATAAGAAGTAAATATTTAAATATAGCATTCTATAAAACAAAACGTAAAAATAAATCCGTTAACAAACAAAAGCAATTGTAGATACTATTATTATTACGGAAGTATCTTTCTTGATAATGGGATTGGACGAAAGACTTGTTGTCAGTTTCTATTGGGACCTTTTTCTTATTATCTCTTTTTAGGGCCTCTTTCTCGTCTTTCTCTACAATCAACATATTGAAAATGAAACTTACAGCATTTTGATATTTTGTCTCTAAATTCATAAAGTCATTTAAGATTCCCTCTAGTGAACATGTTGATGGTATTGCTTTCTGATTCCTTCCTCAAAACAGCGTGTCTTAAAATATCAACGCCTAGTCTTTTAATAAACACTCTTTCCAACTTCACTGGCAAGTATATACATCTTTCATTGTTATCTCTTATATACCACCAAGTGCGCACATACTCCAGCAAAGAATCTACAGACGACAACTTGATGTAATTCTCATAGTCCCTCAGGGTTTTGAGACACTTCTTGAAAAAGAAACTAGTAACCTGATGGCGAATACCTTCAGATAAAAAACTCACATTGTTTTTCATTGCTCCTGAGAACAATTACTTTGGCGAATACCTTCAGATAAAAAACTCACATTGTTTTTCATCGCTCCTGAGAACAATTACTTTGTTTAATAATTCTTCAAGAATGTCATTTTCCTCATTTTCATCTTTGTTATGTAATATGGGGAATGTTTGTCGAATTTCTTCAAAACGGTCTTTCCAGTTGGTATGTAGACACAAGCAATAATCAGGTGACATTAAAATGGTAATAAGAATACTCAATTTTTTGAACGACAAATGAAGCATTTCCTCCTCTGAAAATATAAAGTTGCGAAAATTAATCTTGTTGAAGGATATCTTTCATATACTAGTTATGGCTACTTAGATTGTGTAATTGACTTATTTTGTTTCAAATGAATAAATTAGGACACATATTCTTCTCAAACGTGAATCATAACCTATGAATAAGGATTTTTATTTTTTTTTTTTCGTGAAAACATTGAATCAAGAGTACACTTTTGCCTCAAATTATATAAAGTTTGTATTTGTATCCTGTCATCCGAATGACAAATGAATGATATTCTTTGTTTTCATTCACAGTGTTATAAACTTTTTAAAAAAAATGTAATTTCTATAATTTTGATTAATAACTTTTGAAAACAAATTGTTATTAAAATAATTACATGTCTTATAAAGTCTGTGCTTGAATTGAAGAAAAAGACAATTATACTGTATTTGTAATTTAATTTATCATTATTCTTTATAAAGTAATTGCCCGCATCCCTGCCTTAAAGTATGTTCTACGGTATGACATTTATATTTGAACTTGTTATGTTAAGCATAAACAAAAACAAGAGGCCCACGGGGGGCCTCGTGTAAAAAATTTCCAACAATTGAATTTGGTTCGTTTATAAACCAGAGGTCATAGAATTTAAAATTTGAAAGAGGCACCATTGTTTATCATAATTATACAATTACATTTAATATGCTTACTTTGGTTACTTAATACCTAGAGGTAGATTAGAGTAACAAAAAGATAATGCAGTTCCACTTTATAAACAGTTGTGCACCCCACTCCACAGGAACAATTGACACTGGAAACACATGCATATTTCAAAATTTTGGAAATTTTATCATAAATTTTATTTCATCAAAATGGTTGATCAATACAGATTTCAAAGATTTTTTAGGAATTAATGTATTTTCACTATATAATCATTAGAGCCCTGTCCTAACATTAAAACCCCTGACCCAGGGGGGAGGGGGGGGGGTATAAAATTCATAATTTTGGAAAAAGCATTCTTGCTAATTATAATTTTGTACTTAGTCTGTTTAATACCTATCAGCAGAAAAGAAGAATTTGAAAGATTAATTAATCTTCACTATATAATTAACAGAGCCCTACCCTTACACCAGAACCCCGCCATGAAATTCACAATTTTGGAAAAGAAGAGACATTCTTGCTCATCATAACTATGTACTTGGTTTGTTTATTTAATATCCAGGAGCAGAGAAGAAGATATTTAAAGAAATAACTGCATTTTCACTAATAATCTATTTATCCCCTCCCTAGCAATAGAACCTCTGACACTGGGGCCATAAAATTTATTTTTTTGGAAGAGGCAGCTTTATTTAACATAACTATGTACTTGGTTAGTTTATTTAATGCCCAGAAGCAGAGAAGAAAATTTTCAAAGAAACAAAAAAGGATTTTCACTATATTTAATTATCCCCGCACTAGCACTAGAACCCCTGACCCTGGGGCTATGTATTTCACAATTTTTTGCAGAGGACTCAATGTTGATTACAATCATGCCAACAGTTTGACTGATTGATATCTAAGAGTAAAGAAGACGATTTTTTTTAAATCGCATTAATTTCAGCAGTTTTTGCCCCACCCCTAAGGCAAAAGGGAGGCAGGGACCATTACATTCACAATTTTTGTTCACTTTTCACCCATAGATGCTTTATACTAAAATTCGTTGAAATTTGTTGAGCGGTTGCAGAGAAGAAGCTGAAAATGTTCAAATGTTAATTCACGATGCACTACGCACAACGACGGACGTCCCAATTTTCTTTAGCGATTCCAAAATACTACAACTTGAATGTCGTAGTGAAAAGTAGTGATGCTTCAAAATTGTTTTATTGCTATCCTTCTCATTCCATTTGATGGAAGTGTTTAATCTAATATAGTTTTAATGTACCATAAATTGAACCTAATCAGAATATATACCATCATCGTATAAGGAAAGGGAAATATTGATATGAATGTAAACAGTAAAAAGAGACAATAAGATGTGTTTACCCAAAATGAAGTAAGTTTTTATCAGTTTTTACCCTCTATTTTGTTGAAATCATTTCAGTAAATTCTACAATCGTCTAAAAAAAATACCTCTTTTTTTCTATGTGTTCCGCTGTAAAAAACGATCCAAGCAAGCTATTCAAGGTAAGGTCACAAGGGGGAAATTCTTTCCCTTCCGTACATCCTTTGACAGATTTGCAGAACCTGACTTTTCTGGCAAAATCATAGTTAAATACATCATGGGGAATCCTTACTGTAAAATAAAATATCTATACCTTTAAGAATAACAAATATAACCTGTAAATATATTTTATCTTAAATAAATTTTGTGCTTATAGTAATGATACATGTACCTGGATCTTATTGTGAACTTCAATATATTTTTCACATATACGGATAGACAGCGGATGCTTGCTCCTCCATGGTACTTAACCCCATCAATGATGTTTAAGAAATTTGCTCAATAACTTTTGTTTAAAAGCTTTTAATGTTGATTACTTTTCCGTATTTTCATTTTTCATGCACCATCAGTGCAAATGGGATTTATGAAGAAATGATGAAGAGAATCATAAGTAGGTCAATCATTCATTCTAATTTTGTTTATGCAGGAGGTTACATGAGAATACGCCTTCTCCTCGAAAATTTTCTCTAGGATGCCAATCGACGAAATCTCATTTAAGCTTTATCAGGAAGAGCTAAAAGAGATTGTATTTCAATCTAATGAGCCTAAGATTTGGTTGTTAAGCAACGCATATTTATGTACATTGTAATATCTGGATTGTTTAAAACTTTTCTTTTTTAAAATTTACAATTAGGCCTATTTCATTGTAACACTTTCGTAGGTTGCTTGCTTGAAAAATTTCATTTTTGATACAAGTTGACATCCGATTAAGCACATTGTATACTTTTCTTAATTCGTTTACTAACATAACAAATTTACCCAGATCATTTGTTAAGAAAGTTCAATCAATCATTAAAGTAAAATGTTTGGTATTTTAAAAACTATTACAGCATTGAAACCTTATTGATTTTACATAATTAGGATAGAATATCGGACTGAACATTTTCGGAATCTCAGACTCCTTACTTCGCACTAAAGAAGCGGACTTCAAGCAATTAAGACTTGGGGGATCTTACACTAATAAGATTGCTTTAGAAATAAGTTTGCGATCTTTCTTAAAACATTTTCTCTAACATTTATCCAGATTGAATGAAGATAAAATAATAAATGATGTAATAGTTATACGGATCGGTAGAAATACAAAAAATCGACCTAGGGTTATCTTATAGACAAAGCACTTTATGAACTGATCATTATAATTTCATGTACATGTATGAATCTTTTTATATACATGATATGCAGTTGACGATCTGGAGAGGTTTACAGTGGTTGCACCCCTTATATTTAATAAAAATAAAGAAAAGACCCATGGGCCATAATGCTCTTTAGAGTATCTATGGCCCATCTGTTTTCTAACCTTCTCCCATCCCCCAACCCCTAAATTCCCAGTGTCAGTATTTGAACAATACAACTTTAATCTGAGATGCTTCCGAATAAAAATTATCAATCATGGCTTTGCTGTTCTGAAAACAAAGATTTTAAAACATTTTTCATATTCATTTTAATATAAAAATTGTTTGACCATTGTAGCCACTTACGATTGACCCCTATGGTTCATGATATGAATAAATTAGAATCTTCACTGCCATAGGAAGCTTGTCGCCAGCGTGACTGAGTATTAAGAGCATCTGCTCTAGAGTCACGAAGGAAGGAGCGGATCCTTACGTCGCCGATTCGAATTTCATGCGGAGAGTGTAGACCTTTCCTTCGGATAAGACTGTATAAACCAAGCTAAGTCCCGTGTTGCAGTAGGTGTTGACACGAAAAAGATCACTCACTGCTCAGTGAGCCTTAATACCGAGTATTTATATGTGTAAATTTGCAATACTCCACCCACAAGTGGTGGCGTCTCCATTTGAGAGAAAAATTCTCTCTTGAAATATACGTTCAACAAATACAAAATGAGATTTTTTTTTGAGGGAATCTTTCCCAACATATTCTTATTTAAAACTTTGATCCCCTATAGTGTTCTCAACAATTCCTGGTGATCATGACGTAGAAAAACTTAAATAAAACTACCTAAGGGTGCTTTATTATAAATAAGAACAATCATAACCATATAAATACAATTAATCTATGATTTAATTTGAATTTTTTTTTAAGTTTCACCCTATATATTCCCATGTAAAAATAAGTTTGTCCATTTTGGCTCTACTCTACGCCCAGGGCTAATGATTTGATAAAATCTAAATTTACACTATATAGTAAAGCTTTCAAATAAGTTTCGAATTTTCTGGCGCAGTGGTATTTGAGAATTTAAAAAAAGAAGATTTTACCGTTTTCTAATCTTTTAATGATCTCCCCTTGAACATTTTAAAATCGAATTCGGAGAACACCCCAAGGAGTTTTCACCATTTTACATATACTAGGGTTGATCCAAAAGTTAGTGGAAATTCTTTATATTTTATTTATTTTTAAGTGAAATTGGTTGAAAATTATAAATGAGAAAATAGACACTTGTTGATTTCTTTTTATTAAAATGCATTTTAAATATTAATGATAGTAACTCTATGGCAGTTGCCATAGAAAAGGTTGTTTAGAAATTCGGAGGAGACATTATGGCGTTCATTATCATTTTAATTCTTAATACGGGAAACAAGAATAAAGACGCCCTATATGATATATAAAACGAAAATTGTGTCATTATAATTATTGTTTGATCTTTTATAAACCTTTGTATGAAATTTCAGTCAGGTCATACATTCTGTGAAAATTCCAGGATCATTCTGTCTCAGACGCGTATATCACTGATATAGGCTGGGGGGTAATGTATTAAGTTACTGGTTGTTTAGTAGCATAAGAACTTTAAGAAAAATAGAACTTTCACATGTTTCATGGACGTTGACCTTTCCTTTTAGGAGTTTGAGCCACAAGACCCCTACTATTGGCGAAATTGCACTTGAAAACTTTCTTTTTTATACATGTTATACTCTAGCATCTCTTTGTTATCCTTAGCCTGGGCGCTGCGCTGTTTTAGTTAACCACGTTTTCTCGTAAATTTTTCTTTTGGATTCAAAGTAATGAACCAAAAAAAAAGTTGCATATGTTGCATTTTATGAATAAAATTGGTTGGATGTGTTTACACCTTTTGTTGTTTTTGATTATTTGTCAAAATAAGCGTATCCATCGCACTCTAAGCTTTTTGTTTAACAAATGTATATCGTATATGAAGTGATACATGTACTCATTTTGTATCTAATACTCACATTTTTTAGACACTGCTTTTTCCCCATTATCTGCAAATGCATGTTGATTCATCGTTTCCATATGATGGAGAATGACATCAATACCGAGTCCTGATATAAACACTTTCCTTGTAATGTGAAAGCAAACTTTATCTCCTATAAAGTTATACACGTTTATAAACTCATAAATCGAATCCATTGATGACAACTTCAAATAATTTATCAAGTCTTCTTCCATTTTTAAGCAATACAAAACGAAGTAACACATCACCCGATGGCGTACATTATCAGAAACAAACCTTAAAGTTTTATTTTTTGTATCTGATGTCAAAAGCTGATCATTGTCTACAAGTTCTTGAATAAGCAACAGATTATTTTCTCTTTTATAGACAAAAGAATTGTCTAATGCAGGAAATTTTCCTTTTATTTTCATGATTTTCTCTTCCCATGCTGTGTTAACAGAAATGCAATAGTTGTCTGACAGTAAAACGGAAAACAAAATACTCCATTTTGGAATTGTCAAATCATTTTCACATATCACTGCAATTAAAAGTAATAAACTAAAGGGATAAGAATACTGTCATTTGGAAAAATTTAAACGTGGATTTTAAAATTAAGGTTTTCAATAGATATAAAAGTAATATTTCTTCTTTTGATTACAAAACAAAACACATTGACTTAATTTAAATATTCTAGTATATCATAAAATACATGTAAAAGATAATGAATTATATAAAAAAAAAGAACTTGCCATCGCCATATTTTGTTAGGAATTTGCATGCTGCATAAAATCTTTCTAAGGCTTCATCAGATATTCCATCCGCCCACGCTAGGGGGTCCAGGTTTCTTTTTCTGCACCATTCTTTGACAAAAGTCTGAAATTCTTTAATTTTAAACGAATATCCAATCCGGTCCATTATCCCTGTAATAGCCAAAATAACGGTTTATATATGTTTATTTGAGATTCACTCTTGAGCCCATCTGATTGTAGTTTTTAACAATTTAAAATTAAAATACTTCAAACACATTACTTTTTATTCATCTCATATGATTAACATGAAAACCTAAACATCCGATGGGTACCTTCTGACAAAACTATTTGTTCTGAACGATCCTGCACCATAATTCTCATACATGTTATACGCGTGGTGTCTGTCAGTTGCCTTGATTGACTAGTGTAACTGAAAAACACTTCTCCATATGACAATATAGCGTCGGAAGAGGCAACTTGGGTAAAAAAGTCTTTGTCTGTGTCATTCAAAACACATCTTTTTACGTAGGATCTTGTTATCCTCTGCAACTGGTCACCTTTCAAATCGCTCAATCCTTTCCTTCGAAGCTCATCTATTGTTTTCATCACATTTATATTACCCATTGTGGGCTCATTATCTGCATCAGAGCTTAATTAATATTCACCGGGACACAGAAATAACGTATATAGAACCAGTCTCTCGTCATTGCTTAAATCAGGCAGTTGAAAAGCATAGAACAGCTTTTGAGTAACAATATAAAAGTGAAAGGAGAAAAATTATCACCGGTGTATTGTATATATGTACATCAATTCAACCATATACTGGGTATAATATCGATGGAAAACCACAAATGGTATGTAAACACTGTTAATTAACGTACATTGTATAAATTTTGGTTAATATTATCAAAATGATTACGTGTATTGTCATATCTGTTAAACTTTCTACGTCACAACACCTCTTGTCTTTAACCAGTCGTTTAAGACGCTTAATTCATAATTAAAATTAACGACAATAAATCCTTATTGAAATAGTTATTTCAATACTGGTTGAAAGTGCGTTTCAAAACTAAACACAGGTAATTGTAACCACTATTTAAATAATGACCATTATTGTTATAGTAATCAGAGTTAACTCAATATGAGTTAAGTCACGTTATGGAGACAAATAGAGATATAGTCCAGGAAAGATAACTCCCATGCAAATGTATAACTGCTTACTAGCCACATCCATTACGCATGTGCATTTTACTCTTCCTTTTCCATCTTCTGTCCTCCATTGAAGCTCAGCATTGAATTTGCAAGGGATTTATTTCGTTAGCATAACTTATACACAGACATTTAGTGAGGACAAGCGACATGTGAGGTGTTTTGAAAGCCTAAATGACTTTTTGATAAATGTGAGTACACGCAGTGATGTTTTGTGATGTTTTGTGATGCTAGGTTAAACACGCGGAACTGCAAACAAAGAACTGCAAACTGATTGGGAAGGATTTATCTTCCTAACTCTGGTATGAAAACATTGATATTCCAGGCTTTCCGTGAATTTCATCAGCCTTGTAACTAAATATTCCGATACTGGCATACTGATTTTCAAGCAAGATAACAGAAAACAACCCTGACCCCAGAGATATTACTGGCACACGTGCAGGAGAGAAAAATAGAAATCACGTGATCAAATCATGGCAGCATCAAATCTCCCAAATGAAAATCAGGGGAGATCTCAAAAGTAATTTTAAAAAATGACACCATAAGAGAACTTTGCATCATGATTGAGTATAAAGGGAAAGAATGCTTCAGAATTTACAAGCATCTCAACATAGTAGATCAAGACTGCAAGAAAACAAAACAATACTGGAAACCATGCGAAAACACTTTGAACTGGCAAACGGATCCATACCTAAGTCCATCCATATCACTTTATGTGTGAACTACCTGGGTATACACAGCTAAAGTATCAACATCGGAAGTGGCCCCCAACAACTGCATTAATCGCATGTTTAGCAACCATGGCAACAGACGTTCTACAGCATCACAGGCATCATGTGTAACTCTTGGTTCTTCGTTGAATTTAACTCCTTACTCCTTAGTCACTTTGGCAACCATTGCAAGTCAGTCAGGTAATAGATGACTTTTATATAATTTATAAAATTATTACTCATTGCCGGGTCAATATGGGGTCAACCGGCATAATACATTGTTTTCTCTCACATGAGGCCTATAAATTTTATGGGACAATGTCTTACAAATACATTCTGTATGAATATGCCCCTTGCATGGCATATATATGCCTTTCTATGCTTCTTACTTGAAAAACAAGTATAGTGGTTAAAAAAAAAAAAAAATTGTAACTTTGTCAATACTTTCAATACTTTGTCAATTTGTCAATAAAATAACGGTAAAATAATATACAAAAAAAAAAAAAAAAAATTGTTGTACCAGTATTTTGCTAGCTTGAGTAAAACTTTCCACACTATTTGACCGTTTTTGCCATTATCGAAATCAACGCAGGGTTAACATTGGTAAAAATGCTAAATTCTGGTGTTTACATACCAACCCTACCAAATCCCCTCAAAATACTTCAAATTCGTTAAAAAAAAAAAAAAAAAAAAAAAAAAAAAAAAAAAAAAAAAAAAAAAAAAAAA
>PRKT01001450.1:23927-47196 GCA_003671525.1 Saccostrea glomerata
AAAAAAAAAAGAAATAAAAAAATAAATAATAATAATAATAATAATGATTAAAATAAACAAATAAATAAAAATCTTCATTGTTGATGGTCAGTTAATTATGCAACCAAAGCAAAGTACAAAGAAAATTACTTTTATTCAAATGTGGTCTGAGGCATAATTGATATTAGTTAGGGTCTATTTGACGAGGCACTCGGTGACATTCAAGACATCCTCAATTAGGCCTATATGCTAATACACTGTAATTAGAGTGGCCTGTTGATATACTACAGGGGGTTGGTTAGAATATAATTTAGTCTGAAAATGTCAAAGAATAAAATTCTTTATATTGGGGCTCAGTAAATGCTGAGCTATTCTTATTGTACATGTCAAATTGCCTTCAAACTCAACAAACATACTTTACTTCAAACTCAAAAAACATACTTTACACTTAAACATCAATAAAGGCATGTGAATTGAGTTGAACATAGTTTATTGACAATTAAAGCCAAAAGGATAAAACACAAGTTCCAACAACTTGGGTAGTCTTCAATTTATACAAAATTTTATGACATTGCCAAAATAAAGAACAATAGTTTTCAGTAAAAAAATCAATTAGTAGTGCCAAAGGCTGTAAACTCTTGATACCATAATACATTTCTATATAAAGGCATGTCTCATCATAACATTTACACCTGAATTCATTGTTGCTCAAACATTAACAGCTCCCCATCAAAATCAAAAAAAAAAAAAAAATACACTGTGTGTACATCATTGCATTGATACTTTATGTACATCATTGTATTGATACCTTGAGTACATCATTGTATTGATAATTCATTTTGACTATTAATCAATAAAGCCATGAAAAAAACTGCCAATCATTGTTAATCTATTTTGTCGACATAAGCGGTTGAGACAGCATTTTAAAACTTAACCTAGGTTGCAACCACTAAATAACCTTTAAGTTTCCACCTTTTAGATTGGATTTCCCAACTTTAAAGTTTAAAAGTCCAGATTAATGAACTTCAAAGTTCAAAAACTCAAAATTGAGGTTGGAATTTTCAACTTGTAAGTTGGAAAATCAACTTTTAAAGTTGGAACTACCAATTTTTAAATTTGGAAAAGCAAACTTTTAAATTGAAAAGCAAACTTTAAAGCTGGAAATACCAACCTAAAATATAATACATGACTACTATACGCTTTCGTATCAAACTCTATTATTTCTAAGTAAAAGAATTACCGGGTAAATCTTAAATGTAAAAATTTGTTTAAAAAAAATTTTACATTCTGAAATATGTACTCCCTTCTAACATGACCATGCTTACAGTGTTACACCTTCTTTTATAATGATTATTTATGCCTCAGGCATCCAATCACATTAAGTTTACTATTCTCTAATGAATATTAATGAAATAAGTCCAGTAAAAATGTGTAGCATTTTATCCTCCTTTTGTATTCTCCCTGGTAGGTTTTCATTTTTGTGTAATTTTCTCACTAATCATGTAATTATTTTGCTGGGTGTGTAGTTTTTCTGAGTTAATTTAAATAAGTTCCTATTTATTTCTGACTTTGTAAATTATTGAACTTGATTTTTAATTAGCTCGTGCAATTTCGTTTAAGGTAGTGCACAAAATCGTTTTGATTCAATCGGTATGCAATAATAGCAACTAGCTAGTTTTTTTGCGATGCGGATGATTTCTTAGTTTATCGAGTTCAACATAATGAAAAAGGATGAAGAAAAAGAACAGCGTTTGATCATATAAAAACTTCAAACAATTATATACAAATCTAAAGACAGATTCCTAGAAATTCCAGAGGTGGGATCAGGTTCCTAAACGTAAATTTGCCGACTCACCTTCATCGTTGTGAACACCATCACAAACACCACGATCGACTTCACTGCCTGACATCATTCTTCTCAGTTTGACTTCCTAATTACAGACTTCACACAAGTGTCATAACTGTAAAAAAAAAAAATTAAGAATAATAATAATAACTAGACGAACTTGTTGCAAATTCTCAAGGAGTTGGGATCGAGATTGAGAGATATCTACGGACATTTTTTAAAAAATTAGCCGCATATGGTAACTTCCATTGCATGTGTTTGACCCGATGTGACGTCATATTGATGAGATTTAATGATCTAATTAGCTGTTATTTGTTATTCTGAACAACTTTTCTCTATGATGTTTAATAGATTCTCAACACTTTTTCGAACTTTTGGCAGCTCTAACTCCCTAATTTTAGGAGACAGCCCATGATTGTTGATATCCTATGAGAGATAGTGATATTCCAGACAACTTCTGTTCTTTATGTTTTTACAAAATACTCAATGGTAAAAAGATAATAATATGATCCTTAATGCTCATCATATTACTTTAATTTTGATAAACAATTTTGAAAAAAGGGTTTTGATTATTGTACAGTAAACTCGATTTAATTTTTATCAGAAAGATAAGGACATTCGAGAATTGCAATAAAATAAACCTACAAATCAAGCATTTTTTTCTATGCCTTGCAATAGTACTCAACATCTTATCTACAACTTTACGTACGGAATTGTTTTCAAAGGCGGACAGTGAAATGCGATTAGTGCGGCGGGATCTAACACCTATAGACCCATTGCTGTCACTGGCTAGCCTTCTTATAGATGAAAAGGGGAGTAGATTGCGTGAATCTTTTCTCACCAGTACAAAATATCTACACTACCAACACTCCTTAAATGCCTCCTCGTGGCATGCATGGTAAACTGGGGTCATGGGACCTCGGGCTAAATTGAAGGGCATCTCGGAGTAGCAAGGTCCCCAGAGATGCAGTGTGATGGTCCTAGGTGTATGGACATACCCTAGCTTGCCATCTACGGGTTAATAGACTGTGAAAGTGATGAAACTCTGATACAAAATTTAAGCAATGGGTGGATGGGAGTCATTAGCTTTGGATAGCAGCTCACCTAGAGGATGGGGACCTTTAACTACAAATCCCTGGCCCTCCGGACAGGCGGTTAGGCACCAGGTTAATCACCTTGTCCTGTAAAAAAAAATCATGATTACAGAAACTACTACAGACGTTAATGTACTTGCCCTTCAAGAGCTGATGTTATTATCATTGATAATGCAATTGAAGACCGGCTGCAAAACTGAGTATAACGTTTAACAAACAAATACTCCTGTTTTCATCCAAACCAGTCACAAAAGTTGCCAAGTAGAATGTACGTACCATGTACGAGACGGGACGATGCACACAAATAGCTAAGGAAATGAGAAACTATAGGATCGACGTTCTATGTATAAGCGAAGCAAGATGGAATCAATGTGAAAAGCTTAAACTGAGTACATGGTATGTTCTTTGTTCTGGCAATGAGAACGAAAAGACTATCACACAAAAGGAGTGGCGATAATGCTCTCCAAGAAAGCAGAAACCGTCTCATGGAATGGGAACCTATCAATAAAAGAATTATGTGGGTGCGATTTAATGCTAAATGCCAAACCTTCACCATCATTCAGTTTTTGCAACAACCAATGAGACTTGGGAAGATATTAGAATACTAATGATGGGTGATATGAATGCTAACATCAGTCAGAGTAACAAAAGCAGGGAAAAAGTAATGGGAAAGCACAATATGTAGAGAGGAATGAAAATGGAGATGAATAATGAGTTGTGTGAAACAAACAATTTATTGGTATGAGGAAGCATTTTCCATCTAAGAACATCCACAAAACAACTGGGAATCACCAAAACAAAGAACCAAATAGAACACACTATGATAAGTCAGAGATAGAGAAGTTCGTTGCAGGATGTTAGAGCTTTGAGAGGAGCATATCTTAACTCCAACCACAACATAATACAAGCCAAAGTGGAAATCAAACTGGCAAAGAATGCAAAAACTGAGACAAAGAGAAAAAGTACAATGTAGACAAACTAAGAAACCCGATTGATAAGTACATATTCCAATTAAAACTAAGGAAGAGATTCAATCACTATCCCATGAGGATCAAGAACTAGATATTGATAGTGAATGGATTGCTGGAATGGATATCATCAAGAATACATGTGAAGAAGTCATTGAAAAACCAAGAAGGAGAAAGTATGGATTTCTGGAACCACATGACAGACCGTTAAAGAAGGCGTAAAATGAAAGAAAAAGTTAACAACGCTTAAACAAAGCGCAAAAGAGCGACGTTCACGCCAAACATCAAACTTCAGATAAGGAAAATAAAAAAGAAAATGCAGGAATGAAAAAAGAGAGTTATCAATCAACTTGCAACAGAAGCAGAAAGACCTGCATACATGGGAGATGTATAGAGAGACTACATCACCAAAACCTAAAGTAGACGTAAAACATATATGTCTAATCGGTCAAAGTCAAAGATGGTTAGGTCCTCATCAAACTAAATGAACAAATGGAAAGGTGGAATGAACACTCCATAAATGTCTCTTTAATAGGCCAAAACCAGACCAATTAGTAACCTTGCCAGCAGGGGAAGATCTTGATATCAATATACAGAAACAGGAAATCAAGAAAGCCTTAATATCATTGAAGGATGCTAAAGCGGCTGGGGTGGATAGAATACCACTTGAGACATTGAAATATAGATAAGTGACTACATGTTTAAACTATTAAAGTAAAATATGAGAAGCTGAGAGAATAAAGGGCTACTTGTTTAACTGCCAAAAAAGGGAGACCTATGCTGTTGTAAAAATTGGAGAGCATTAACCCTGCTGCCAGTGGATAGCAAGAACCTATATGGTGTAATACTGAAAACTATGAAAGATGCGGATAAAGTTTTACGGGATGAACAGACAAGACTTTAGATCCAACAGAAGCTGCACTGACCAAATTGCGAGAGAATTATCGCGGAGCAATCTGTTGAATGACAATCAACTCAACATATAATTTTTATCGACTATGAAAACGCATTTGACAGTGTCAACAGAGATTAAATGTGGCAGCTACTGAGACACTATGGAAAACCATCTAAGATTGTGGATATTATTACATGTAAGACCCTATATGAAGAATACTCACTACAAGTGATACACGAAATATCCCCCATTGACTCCTTTGAAGTTAAAACTGGACTGAAACCAAGCTGCTTACTTTCGCCCACTTTGTTCCTAGTAGTGATAGACTGGATCACAAAGCAGATATTGGACAAATCAAGGGAAATACAATGGACAATTGTCAGAAGATTAGAAACCTGGATTTTGTCGATGATCTTGCCCTCCCAGATAGCATGGGGACATTGGCCCAACGTTAGCCCAACAATGTTGGTTATGTTGGGCCATTGTTGGCAATTTACGTTGGCCCAATGTCCTACTGCTCATTGGCGCGCCGTTGGCCCAACATGTTGGGCCTATGTTGGTACAATACTGTTTGTTTATTTGTCAACGTTGGTACAACGTTATTCCAACATGCCAACGCAATATTTTGTAACGTTGGCCCAACGTTGGACCTCAGTTCAAAATTTAATCATGACGTTGGTCCGACGTTGGTCCAACGTTGGTACAACGCTTTTGTTGAAATGCGAACGTTGGTACAACGCTATTCCAACGTACCAATGCTAACCAAATATTTTGTAACGTTGGCCCTACACTGGACCTCAGTTCAAAATATAGTTACGACGTTCGGCGTTGATTCAACATTGATACAAAGCTGTTTCTTGAAATATCATTGGCACAATTATTCCTCAATACAAACATGACAAATGTCTTACAAAATGAATTAAATTCTGTAATTTTTATTTCCCAGATTATATGACACAATTAATTTCACCATGTTTGGTCAAATACTTTTTTCCTCCTAAAATATATCACAATGTATTCTTTGCCACTTTCACTTTCATTAAAGTATTCCATGGAATGTAACTAAAAGAGGGAAGAGGTAGAAACGTTCAAGGTTTCTCAAGTACATTCCACATCACTATGTCCACTACTAAATATCGCTTTGATATAAGAGTCTTCAAGTTCTAATTGTACAGTTTTGAAAGGTCATTTGAATCACTTATCACTTTTTCTGTTGTTTATTTGTTCTTAGAATCCATGTTTTCCCACACATATAAATCAGTCACTTCCATATACAGAAAATGCCACATCAATAGTCTCAGAGTGAAGAGGGTTTTCCATCCCGGCATTTCCTGTAAACGTTAAGATTGTCATCAATTAAAATAGTATTTTCAAATATTCATCAGCATCACACATATTTTTAAAGCAATATATCCTTAAGATTGAATTTCACATTATTAATATAAATAGAAAATAGTTACTTACATCTCACTGGTTAACATTCTTGCGTTCACTTACAGATCCGGACATATCTGTTTTGTTCAAACCCGCCAATTCCTATAAAAATTAAGATCGTCATCAATTAAAATTGTGTAATCAGCTACCCGGTACTAATAATTTGAAAGCCTACATGCAGGCCATTACAATGTTGTGCATTTCACATTATTAATTATTTCAATAACAAAAAAAAAGCTATACTTACATTGAAAGGATTAAAATTCTTGCGTTCACTTAAACAGACACATACGCTTTGCATTGTTCAAGTGCGCAGTTAAAAAAACTGATTAAGATGACGGTTTCCTTGGAGACCTATGAGTCACCTGCCGAGCCAGTGAATTTCACCAGTGACCTATTTATTTTGGAGCCCAAAACATGCAAAACACAGCATTTTAAATTTGATTCAATGATGCTAAATATAGAATCTACCAAGATACAAAATTACTATATGTAATTCACAGACTAATAAGGATTGTCTCATATTTTCCATTCAATATATAATATAGATCACATGTTTATGATGAGTTGCTTATATCATTACCATCGATTTACAATAGATAAATCTAAATTGATGAATACTTTTCGCAACATTGGGCCAACGTTGGATCAGCATTTCAACTCAAACATTACAGGCTACCTGTACATGTACTAGTAATCCCAATATTCCTACTATTGGACCAACTCCAGTTCAGTCCAGCATGCCCAACACAGAGCAATGAATCATTATATTTTCAACATTTATTAAGCTGGGCCAACGTTGGGCCAATATTGAATAACCAACAATAAGTGGCAATGTTTTGTGTCAACATGTACTCAGTTAGACCTACGTTGGGCCAACATTTCATACTCAACACACAATGGTCTTGATCCATGTCAACACTTACTCGGTTGGACCTATGTTGGGCCAACATCTTAATGTCCAACACCAAGTCGCTATAGTTCTTGTCAACATGTTACTACAATGGGCCAATATTGGGCCTACATCACATGCCCAACACCATTTGGTTTAGCTTTCATGCCAACGTTAATGAACGTTGGACCAACGTTGGGCCAACATCACATGCCCAACACCGTTGGTTTAGCTTTCATGCCAACGTAAATGAACGTTGGACCAACGTTGGGCCTACATCTGTTCCCCAACGCCAACACTCTACCAACCATACAACCAAAAACCAACGTTGGCCCAACGGAGTCATGCTATCTGGGCTTCTGTCCCACCAAATGAGAGACATCAGAAAAAAGACTAACAAGCTGAATAAAATTGGTAAGATGATGGGCTAAAACTTCATAGCTAGTAAATCCTCGTCCTTGCACCATAATCATTGGCCATGAGGTCATGAATTTGATAATTTTGGTCAGCATTCAATGCTTATCATAACAATGCCAGCAGTTTAAGTACTTATAAGGTCGCCAGTAAAGAAACAGAGCTATGAAGATTGTATTTTTTCTTACGGTTTTGTATCTATCCCTTATACCTAATGAGGTCCAAGACCATGGCATTTAAAATTTTTGTACCCCTTCACTATTTAAAAATTATGAATAAATCAATATTGGTTAAATAAAGTTCAACAGTTCCTGATGAAAAAAAGCTGAAAATATTCGAATATAAACGCATAACGGGCAAGTAGCGACGGACGACAACGAACGAAAATGATGATAATTAATTACATCATCTGCGTGACATAGGTGACTTAATAAAAGAAAGTCATCCAATATTTTACGGGGGTAATTTTTCTTCAAAAGATATTTATGTTAACGTGCAAGATAATAAGTTGCATATTAACATGCATAACAAAATTATCTTGAATGTTGACATGAATATGTTACATGTTGACATAATTATCTAGCATGTTGACATAAATAAGTTGCATGTCAACATAATTAACTTGCATGTTGAATCTACGATGTAAGGTACGGGCGTCAGTACGGGATCTTACCCATATTTAAATCAGATTCTCTTAAAAGGTTTGTAATCTGCATGTCAACATAATTAACTTGCACGTTGACATAAATATGTTGCATGTCTACATAATTATGTTGCATATTAACATAATTTATCTTGCATGAAGGGGGCAGAAATATGCCACCATAATATACGGTAATTTGCATATTTCAACAGTAATGACACACTTTTACAAACCATCGAGTCCATTGTCTTTGATGGATAATGACGGGTCATTTTTATACCCCTGTCATTATTCTAAAGGATTACAAACTCGTTTTTAAACCTGTAACATGATCTTTCCAATCGATTTATATTTGTCTTTTTCAGTTTTAAAGATTTTTCATGAGGAAAATTAAAAAAAAAAACTTTCGATTGACGTTTCAATATATACTTTACAAATAGCTAATTTCCGTAAATTGTGCAATTCTATATGACACATTTCTTAAATTAAGCATACCTGCATTGTTATGCGATGGTTACTATGTCTCTGGACGCCATTTTAGGTGATAACAAACAGAGGGGACACAAAGGAAAATCTATTCAGAATACTAATAGTTTATTTAGTCTTATATACTTTATTTTATTTGGATCAAAATGAAATACGTACATATTGAATTTTGCCTATTAATACTTCACTGAAATTTCCTTTGAAGGTATTGCACGGAACTTTACCTGAAAGACTTGATAAAACGAAACTAGAAAAAAGGTTGTTCATGGTTTACATGTAGGTGGGGCTTCCAATGGGAGAACAGATCTAGCGGTAAAAAAAATAATTTTTATCATTTAGAAATATTCATATTAATGAATGGATAAAAATAAAATATAAAAGAAATAAGAAATGATAAGATGTGTGTTTGTGGAACACTGATGCCCCCGCAAGACAGCTTCTGAAGAGGGTTGTGGTCTTTAAAATGCAAGTCAAACTCCAATGTTCAGGCCAAAAGGTCAAAAAGGAAGGTTCTGTCACAAGGCAGAATACACTTGCGATATATGAAAGCCTTAGTGTTTATGGTAAAAATAGTTATGACCGAAGTTACTCTTTTTTAAAGAATGGGTTACATTAAGGTTAAGGTCAAGAAATATTTTACCCAATTTTGTCACAATGAAATACGAGTGGCTATCAAAAAGTTCGTGGACTGATGCAATATAAAGTTACTATACATGTAAAGTCTGTGCTTACATTAAATTTAAGGGATATACAACAACAGAAGTTAATAACAAGATTTGATTATCTTGATAATTTTCAAATACATGTACATCATAAAATAAAAATGGCATTTTATGACCACCCGGTGCTGTCGCCGTTTAGTTGTATGACTTCCTACAATATCCTTGTTTCTCAATGCCCGCTTCCTCTACTCATACACTTAGTCTGGTATATTGATGAGATTCTTTGAAGTTAAGACTTAAAATATTGTAAATGGATCTGTACACAGTGAAAGATCCTCACTTGGTTATAACAGCATTTCTTTTTATAAATTTGTTTTTCTGAGTTCAATATCTATTACACCTGTTCGACTTAACAAATTTTGAAATCCTGACTACAAATCGACATTAACTATGTATCTTTCATCTCTAATCTTTTTTCGGCATTTAAAAACAAGTACTCTGGACGTAATGTTCTCTGAATTGATTTCCCAGGTCTATATGCCAGTTTTCCATTAGAGAAACTTTATAGAATGTTGAAAAAGACATAGACATAAAGGTTGCAGCACGTATAACCTTTACATCACATACAGACTTCTTGTATCTGCCATTCACCATTACATGGTCAATTTTGTTCTCATCTCTTCCATTAGGTTACTCCCGTGTAAGCTTGTGTATGTCAAGGTGCTTAAAGAGGGCTCCGTAGATTATTAAGTTATTGAGAGCGCACATTTTGGCTAACCTCATGTAGTTTTCATTCATAGTCCCAATGCCCTCTTGTTCCATGACTCTTTCCCACCCTTCATTCGACTTTCCACCTGTTGCATTTGCATCACCCATTGCCAATGATCAGTATGTCATGCATTGGCACTTTTGCAATCTCTCTTTGTAGCTGTTCTTAGAATGTGTCCTTATCCGCTTCGTCTGCTTCGTTTGCTGGGCAATATAATTGTAGTATTGTAAGCTTAATTAGCAAAGCGGGAGAAAAGGCGTGCGCTGATGATTCATTAAGAGGATTCCATTCCATCAAGCTCTGTCGGCTGGGAATGCTCACTAATCCATGGCAAAAGGCCAAAAAGTGCCCTTCGAAGCATCTACCCTACCTCTAACCTTTCCAAGGGTTCACATTTAAAAATTTCTATGAAGGGGGCCGACTGGGGTTTTATTGTTCGAAAACTACAATAGCGAAACTCTTCATTTTCATACCATATATAACTTACATTTACAAGTGTACCTGCAAAGTTTTGAGGAAATCTACCGTCCATGTATTTTTGAGGGATCGTCTCACATTTACGATAGGATTATATAGGAAAATGCCAATTTTTAGCCATTTAGAATAAATTATACAAATACTACAATAGACTTTTTGTTCAAACTATAATATTTGATGGGTAATACTATATTATACAATATATGTAAGAAACACAAAATTCTACCGTCTTGTTACCTGAGGGGGCATCTCAAGATGCCAAAAATTAACTAATTTTCTTGTTTTTATAGAGAACTACAAAATATGTCGGGCACAAAGGATTCATATGAAGACATAATTAAAGTAATGGGGATATTCAAAAATTTCTATATTTTAAATTTCGCGAGCGTGTGTTTATTACTTTTTCCTTAATAACATTTTTATTACCACTTTCTTTAAGAGTTTCCGTTTATCATAACGTCAAACACACACTGTAACGACGTCACCTACCTATCAATTGCAAAATCGGTTAAAAAATAAGTTTCATAAAATTGTAATTACATTTTTATATATATTATGTCTTAATTTTGTTTAATTTTAATAATAAAGCGAAAAAGGTTGCTTTAAAACAGTAATTACGCTTCATTTTACTATGATGCGCGAAATATTGCGCAATGGAAACAACAGTCGGCCCCCTTATGTTTTGAATTGTTTATATAGATTTATTTTTTGATCGATCCTGTTTCGTAATCTTCACTTTTTACGTCAAGTGAGTTTTAAGATCACTTCCGGTCTGTCCTCCGTCACATTCTCAACTTCTTCCTAAGAATCACTGATCCAATTACAAAGAAAATTGGTACAAAGCATACTTAGGTGAAGGGGGGTTTAAATTATCATAAACCACGCTCCCTTTCAGGGGGAGATAAAAAATAAAAGAAAAAAGTGTGTTTCATAAAAAAAAATTCTCAAGAACCACTTGGCCAGAAAAGCTGAAACTTATTTGACAGCATCCGGGGATAGTGTAGATTGTAAATTGTTCAAATCGTGACCCTAGGGTGTAGCGTGTTGCCACAATGGGATATCAAACTTTTAAATCGAAATATAAAGGAAAAGCTGAAACTTATATGGAAGCATCCTGGGGCAGTGTAGATTCTAAACTGTACAAAATGTGTAGCCCAGGGGTAAGGTGGAGTCAGAATGAGCTGTGCAAGTGGATAGAACCAAAGATAGGTGAACCATGGGTCTCTTAATTTTTCACTACATTGATAAATTGGACCCTCAGTTCATACGGCAGTGTCCATGAAATATAATATGAAATATTGATAATGCAGATCTAGACTGCTTTGTATTTTAAAACTTTTATTTTCACTAAATTACAGTATGCCAGTAGTTTAAAGTAAACAAATGTATATTTAAACAGCCAACTATAATCATTTTTAAACTGTCAATTCATAAATGTAAAGTTATAACATTTGTAATATAAAGAAAACAAGCTAACCAAAGCCTTGTTATTAATATGATGTAGTAGTTAAAATCAAAATATCCAAAGCATAGATATACATATGCTTAATATTCTTCAACTTTCAAGATTAAAATGATGTTATAATCAACTTACTTACACTTGTACATCTAAAGATTTTATATATATCTCAATATTCAACGACAGTGTTATCAATAGTTGATTAAAAGCTGCTCGACAGAATCACGTTTTTATGCATAATATTCATAATACAAAGAAGGCGATATATTTTTCTTTCGAAAAAATTTTGACATTTTTTACAAACCGGTAAATAAAAAAAATTCGATTTAATTAAACTATCTATATATGTTTTACAAAGAAAATATAGAACACACAGTCATACTTCTCCAAGAGATATATATTATCAAGAATCAGTGTGGTATTTTTCCTGTTGTTTCAGCTCCATTATGTCTTTCTGCAGAGATCCTTTACTGAGTCTTAATATTGCCTGTGTGAAAAAAGTATTTTAATACTGTGTCATATATACCCTTGGAATAAACAAAGTCATCTTATGTTGGAGCCAAAATTCATGACATGAATATTTAAGATAATCAGATATCAGATTAATTAATTAACTTTTATATATTTTAACCATATAAATAATTGTCAAAAATATGTAATAACAACGGAACAACAAGATATTTTTTATGTAGAAAGATACTGGCATAGTCAATTTTCTTGTCGAACCAACACTTGAAAATGTAGTAGTAATAAATCTGAAATAATATAATTGACTATACTTGTTTTGTTGTAAAGTTGGAATCCATTTTATTTAAATCATGCGAAAACAAAGGATCATGATTTAAAAGGTATTTAATATTATGGCCCTTTCATAAAATACTTCATTCTGTTTTCAGTACAACACGCCTTTGTGCAGTAGAACAGAATACTAGTAAGTAACAGGATAAGGAATATACATGTATAGCGTGTTTTGTTTGTTTGTTTGTTTTTTTTCTTTGCAAAATCCAATTCACTTATTAATACTAAATCAAAAATTAATGAAAGCTACGATAATTATGATGCAAAATGATAATCACCTGGGATAAGTCTTTCCATTTCAAATCAAAAACGTCTTTGTCCATTTCACTAATTGTTGAGTGGCTCATTTCATTTCTGTAATTCTTAATTCTTTCCACGTCATCTGTCAGACAATTATCTCCTATTTTTGGTTCCTTTCCCCAGCCATTACTCGGCGGAGTAATATTCTCTGGGCTATAATTCCTCAACAATTTGTACATAATAGTCACATCGAACGTTGACGATGATGGAATGGATTTGTCTGCTGTAAGATTTTAAGAAATGTTATAGTTAACTTTCATATATATTGAATAGAATAAGAGAGAGAGGTTAATTTAATTTTACCAATTGCATGCCTTCTTTCCAATTGGTTAAAAAAAAGGTTTTCTCTAGTTTTGCAGGCACATACATTTGTACATAACATTCTTTATTGAAAAAAGTGAGTTTTATGTAGGTTTTTTATTTGTCCGTTGATTACGGGGGTTACAGTATACAGTGTACCTAAAATTGAAGTGCTTTAAAAGAAACTTTTATCATCTTTCATACTTGGTTTTACAAATGTCATTAAAGTCCAAATAGATTTAAAAAGAATTTATTGCATCAAAAGAATACCAATATGACTTTCATTAGAGAAATAAGCAAAATGAAGACGCATATAAATTTATAAAAAGTAAAAATAAATGTTTTCATAAATAAAATCACATTAGTATTTCTTTACAAGAAATTTCAAAATTGCTGATTTTTAATTGGTAACCCATATCCTTAGTAATGAAAGACATATTTTTGTATCAACTAAAGTTTTTTTGTAATTTTAAGTATGACCTTTCATCGAAAACAAGCTAGACGTATGGATTTCATGAGGAGAACTGTGAGATAGTCAGCTAAATTTAAAACAAAAGTGAGTGATCACGTGACATACAAAAACAATTCGGCAAAAGCTTTGAAAAGCAAGATGGTAGTACCTGGATAGAGAAGTTCACATTGTTTTTTGCTCATTTTGTACTGTCCTCTTTGTATGTCTTCTTTGTTGTCTGATAATACATTTTCCACTGTCGGAAATATTTCGTCAAAATAGATCTGCAGGGCATCTCGACCAATCCTTATGAGATTCTCAAAGGACTTAAAATTCCCTTTTGATGCAGACTCAGGAAGACTTCCATCTATATTTTCATCCAAAAAAGCTAAAAGTATAACTTTAAATCTAGATCCACATCAATCTAAAACCTTAACAACATACGAGGGCTGTTCAATAAATAATGTCCTCGGTGCTCAGAAAGAAGCAAATGACGCTTTTTAATGATTTAGTCTTCATGATTTTACTTATTAATCCCTTTTAATTCAAACACATGTCCGTAACATTTTTTATCCAATTTCTGATTGTTTTTAGAACTCATTTTTGGGTATGACCCTTAGTATACTGGAAAATGGCAGATCCAATGATTTCCTGGACTTGTTTTTTTTCCTTCTGAAAGGTTTTTTTTCAAGTTTTCAAATAGAAACAAGTCAAAAGGTCAATGATCTGGCAAATATTGTTAATGTGAATAAACATTAACTTTCTGTTTATCCCAAAAACCCCTTTACTCTTCACGGCATGTGGGTTTGGACGCTGTCGTGAAGAAATAAAATGTAGTAAATTCCTGATTCTGGGTCCTTCCTCTAATAAACCTTTCGATTTTTTAGCAAAAAAATTGCTTTCTAGACTCCTCCAAATATTAAATTGTCTCCCCGAATACGAATTTGAAAACCAATACCACTAATATTTAAGAAAATTGCATATAAATCTGTCTTTGTGCTCTTGCAGTTCTTTGCTCTTGTTAGACCTCCGCCGTTTTTATCAAGTACATCTTATGGTAAATTTTGTTTTGATGGTTTTAAGCAATAGATTCATGTTCCAATATCTATTTGAATATAAAACAAACGTGGATAACTACAATTACTGATATTTTAAAATAATAATTTCGTACAAGCTGTCGTTTTCACTCATTTTTCAAAATACAGGGTGACCTTTGAGTACCAACCTTTTTTACTGTCAAACGTTTCTTAAAAACAGTGTAAACTACCCCCGATATGATTTCTATCAAATTTGCTATGTGTCTTAAAGTCAATCATACATCATCAAATATTATTTGTTGAAATTTGGCAAACAGTACATAAGTTGTTATAATTTTTGTTGGCAAGGAGGGTACCCATCTTTGATGCCCATTATATAATTTTTTATCATTGAAATCCACCTGCTCATTTGTCTATAAAACAGGCATCGGTTGCTGTAAATGTCACATATTTCAGTGAATATTTCTTTGGGATTTTTAACAAGTTTTACAGCAGCTTAATGTAGCTTTTATTTTTACTCTAGTTTACTAATTCTTTGCCATTCATTTATAATGCAGTGTCTCGAATAGCCCTTGTTTCCCAGCTTCTCACGATGAAACTATGTGATGAAAAGTGGTCACATAAACTTTTATAAATTCAGTAAAGATTCAATAATGAGAGAAAGACAAGATTAATGTCATATGATATCTGTATTGTATGTCATACAGTTCAGGACATTATTTATTGAACAGCCCTCGTATATCGGAACTACAATCAATTAACTACATGTATCTCTTACCTTCAGTTTTCGCCTCTACATCCTTTGAAATAAAAGTAACATTATAAGATTAAACATAGTCAATGATGTTCAATTTGCAACATTTTATATGCTTTTGATATTTTTTTTTAAATTTCAACGATTATTATAGATAATATATTTTAAATTTTCAGTCATACGTACTGTTTTCCAGTAAAACAGAAGATCTGACTCATTTAATATATGGTGGTTTAACATTCCGTGCCTTGGACACGTTATTTCATTTTTCCTATAAATTCGTGTTTCCTCAACAAAACTGCTATCAAATTCATGAAAAACCTCCTGTTTTGAGCACTGATATCCAACAGTAAACATTTCAATTGCTTTGTGAAAATTACTGAGGATATCTTTTAAATGGTGTTCAATAGTATCGCGCACTTCCAATGTAACACTCTTTGTGATGGGAATTTTTCTGGGTTGAAAAACCTGAAGCTGAATGGAAGATTTGTTCACTGCCAAAGCAACTGTATGTTCTTTATACTCAAAACAAGCCACATTTTTGTACAGACAAAGTAGTCCATTGTCTTTCAAAACCGTCCATTCCCTATTACTTTTTTGAAAACAAGCTACAATCAAACGAAAGTAGAAGAAATATGGCAAAAAATTGAATCTAAATACAAGTACTGATGTTTTGTATTTCAATGATTGAAAGTACACCTCTTCTTCGTTTCCAAATGTGCGCTTGTTCATACATGGAATATAGTGTGGGTTTGTACTAACAGCAATCAGACCAAGGCGCTGCATGTAAAGGAGAAGATTTGTCTTTTCCCCTCTATCTATTACAAAATGCTTGATGTTCCAAATACTGGTCAAAAGTCTGTCCTGAATATGCCCTGTCCTGTAAAAGTCTAACCAATCTTGGTTGCTGTCTGTAATATCTCTTATATGGTTTGGATCTGTAATGATGTTCTTGAAGGAATCGATAAACCACTGTATGTCAATGATAACAGTTTCAGAAAGATTACTCTCCCTAAAATAAAGCACAACTCCTATATCATGGTAAAATTTCAAGATATCTGCAAGTTGTTGGTATTTTTCTTCCTTACCACCGAAACATGCAATTAATACTTCATAAACTGAACACATTTTTTTCTTTTTCCTGTGTTCTCTGAGTACAACCTCTGCCAGTGCCCAATCCGTAGGAATGGTTTCTTTCCATCTCTTTCCTCTAGCTATTGAAGCAATACACTTTTCAAGGTCAGAAAGTTCGTCAGGAACAGCCACCCCATTTCTTTGAAAGCCAAGGACGAAACATCTTTCTCTGCTTAAGTGATTTTTTAGATGTTTATTGTCCTTTATATGGTCTAAAATACTGTTGTAGAGAGTGTTGGAGTTCTAAAAATATTTGGATTCTGGTTATTTATAATATCTGTTATTTATAGATATCAAAGCTTTTTTTATACATTCATGTATATACACTGTACAGATGTATTCTTTTTAATCATATAACTGTTAATTATTTAAATCAAACGTTGTAAATATAGATATAAAGATGATTTTCAAATACTTGTCCCCTAGTGTTATCTGTATGAGTCCCTACGATGATAACAGGAGAATCGTCATCACAGTATGTATGAACGGATTTCAGCCAAAACGTGACATATTCTGAAATAAACAAAAGCGACAGATATGCTTTATTTTGTTCTTATTACAATGAAATATTTACATTTCCAAATATTTTCCTTATTCTTTACAAATTAGAAAATGTTAATGTTCTCATGAACTACCGTGGAATAAGTAAGAATATTGTGATGTGATTGAAGTCAAAAAACTGATAGTTGAACGACAAAAATATGTGGCAAGCCATAAAAAAATGTTAATATGAAGTTTAAATTAAATTTTTGAGAATTCATGAGGTACATGGACAACAACAATTCAAGCCTGCATATTTATCACCTATATTTCCACTATAAATGTTTGATTCAATTTAAACTTTAATGTTTGAAAATTAAATCTTAAATGTCAACAATAAGCTGCATATATCGTCTCTATGAACTGTTTTGAAAAAAAAGTGTTTAAATGTAAACTCACGAGGTTGGCAAGCATGGTATAATATAATTGCCATAGTGTCATGCGATACATGTACAAAATATAAAAATCATATCTCATACAGTTATGGATATATAAAGTGTGACAGATGGACAGACAGACGGGTGAAGACTGACGGAAAGATAGACAGACAAAAACCTAGCAATAACTAATTGTCGTTTTGCTTTACAGGCGACAAATAAGTTTTAAATAACCTCCATAAGTCCAGTCTGCAAACATTGTTTCCTGTTCACACACTGAAGGATCCACTGTTTCAATGAAGTCTTTAGACATGTCAATGACAAGGAGATAGAAGGCCCTTCTGCTGAGATAAATCTGGTGGCAGGCGTAGTAGGCACACTGTCCCCCAAAATCCATAACACTCAAAAGTGGTTTCCCCTCTTTATCGGTCTCCGATGCCAAAACTGTACAGGAAAATAAACAAAAGGGTTATATATAACTATAATTTGATTGACTGATTGATTGTAAATTGTTTAACGTCCCTCTCGAGAATTTTTCACTCATATGGAGACGCCACCATTTGCTGGTAGAGAGCTGCAAATATTGTCCTTTACTCGCCACTCAGGGCCATTGGGCATGGAGGGATCATTTCGTACCAGCACCTACTGCGACAAGGGACCTCGGTTTATACGGTTTCATCAAAGGGACCGGTCTCCACTTCCCACAGTGGGATATTTGAAACCGCGATGTAAGGATCAACCCCTTACTTTGCGACTTAAGAGCAGACGCTCTAATCACTGCGGCATGTGGGCGACATTTATACTTTGGACATTTTTTCTAAGTTACGTAATTTCTTCATATTGCTCTAGGAAATGTGTCAGGAAAACAATGATCAATACAAATCTATTAATACAGGTTGTCTCAAGAGAAGTAAGATGTTTTTTATCATGATTTAGTAATTTATCTATTTTTAAATTGATTAGTCAAAAAATTAAAAATGACAAAAGAATAGAGTGTTTCCATTAGAAAAAAAAATTAGATGTCGCATACGAGGATCGAACCAGCAAATTTCAAATCCATTGCACCAGACGGGAAACGTACATAAATAACCTATCGTTGCTATACCTTTAACCTGGCAATAAATCATCGCATTTTCACATTGTATTTTTTTTTTGGAAATTTTTTTTTCTGGTGTCTTATCTCCTTTTCTTTTTCATGTTTTTTTTCTTTTTTAGAAACGATTGTTTGTTTCTTTGAATTATTTTGCATACAAATAATGTTTAAGGAAAGTCTAAATTTTATGGATCCGGTCTTAATTTTTCACACCAATATAAAATCCTAATTTTTACTTGCCAATTTAAATAATTTTTTTTGGATGACTGAAAATAATGTTGCAAGTATATATTTGTTTAAAATCGTGTCATTGTACATACAAAGCATTTTATGCATACATTATTTATGGAAATTAACACTTTGCCTTTTAATCTTTTTTTTATTTTGAGCCTATATCATCATTTTAAAGTTTACATTTTCCAAATTTTGCAAAGAATTATTGAAATAAAGATATTTTAAAATTGGGGGTATACGTGTTCAAAATGCTGTGGTCAATCTTAATAAAGTTTGTGTTTTTGTTCACTTTAAATATAATTTTTAATCCTCTTAAAAGAAATTATATAAACAGTTTAAATTTTTAGAATTATATATATGAATTAAAGATATTTTGAGATTGAGACGTGGATAGATTCAACATCAATTTGTTAATGTTATCCAATAAAGATTTCAAATATTCTCTTAACAAATTAATATTTTTTTGATTTTTATATATTTTAACATAAATTTGATGTGATTTGGTGCATAGCTTAATAAAATATGTTATTATATGATTGAATGATTTCCATCTCTCTGATTGGCTGAGATCCAACTATGTTGGAAAAATACTACATTGTATTGAACTGCATGTGACGTTCCAGGTGAATATAAGAATTTTTTTCCTCTACATTGATCTAAATATAGATCGGGAAATTCCAATTGATACAAATTGTTTTGGAAAGCTATTAAAACGACTATGACCTTTTTTTTTTAAAAATGTGAACAAAACATAAAAAGCGAATATATATTTTTGGGTGAGGGTGGTAAGAGGGGATGCAGGAAACCCCCTCCAACACTTTTAACGAACAACAATTTCTACTTTTTGGCAGTCAGTTTTCCCTGATAATACTCCTTCCTTTCAAAATCTATCCTATAAAAAAGACTGACATAATATATATTTTTTATTGCAACAAAAATTGATAAAAAAAAAAAACATTTTAAATTGATACGACTGGTAAGGTTTATTTACATTTTAATTTGACAGAAAACTTTGAAAATGCGGACCTACCTTAAAAATCATGGGGAGATTACCCAAATATAGTATTTTTTTCTAGAAAAACGTGTTTAAAATGCAACATTTTGTATGAAATGTATCATCTGGCTCATTTTCGGGTTTATTTGTTTCAGCAAACCAAAAAAAAAAAATAGCATAAAAATGGTCCCTTTCCTATTTCAAAGGATACATCAAAAGGATGGTAAACCTTCACATTGGGACAACAAGGATTTGAAAGATTTCTCCTACATTTTATGAAAACCTTGAACCCCAATAATGTCCCCTTGTATATCGACATGGTTCAATAATTTTTAGTAGCATTGATTTGTACTGCTAGGATGATTTTAGATTCAATAAACACCTGTCCCTATTTTCTAAAATTATAATTAAAATCTCTCTCATTCTTTCATATCCATAAATATCAATTTTTAATCTGAAAGACTACGAATTTAGCGTTCTGATTGAGAAAATTAGGACAGAAAACCATGCGTAGAGCTACACATAAAAGCAATGTTAAAATAAATTTGAATTAAATTTCTAAAAACAATTAATTTTATTTACCTTTCAGAATGCAGGAATCTGTGTCAATTTCAAATATGTCCTCATGAACTTCTAAACCTATTGTAGATTTTACTTGTTTAACTTCGGTTAGACTTCGTTTCTGAAGACGCTTCAAAAGCGTAGTTTTTCCAGCACCGGCACAACCAACTATCATTGCTCGAGCTCGATGTATTGTTCGTGTTCCTCTCTTTGCACAATCAACGTACCTACACCGTGCCTCTTGTCCCCAAAGTAGAATTTCCTTTACAACATTTACTGAAAATGTAAGAGACTCCTCTATTAGTACAATTCTCAGTTAACCCTAGACTTTCAGTAAGGCGTACGTGGCGTTCTCGGCTCGACGTAATTAGTGTCTGTCAAATGGCGAATAGATTCTCATTGGTTAAGAAATTAACAACATCAGAAATTTGCTGTTTTTGGTTGTTTGCTGCACTCGTTGACATTTGCCCGTATTTTTATCCCATGTATATTTCAAAAGTGAATGAAAGCTGTGTAAATTTCAGACGCTAATTACTAGTATGTAACGTCGAGAACGGCACGTACGCCTTACTGAAAGTCCAAGGTTAACTGAAAATTGTACTACATTTCTACATAAATCCATTTTAAATATTGCCGGCACAATGATTGCAATATTAAAGCAATATGAGCTGCATTTTTGACATCGGAAAAAATATTTCAAATTTGTAATTAACTATTAAAATGACAGGGAAAATAGAACGTTTATAAACTTCTGCAGTTCATATTTGCTATGGAAGAACTTTTTATAAGCTGTGATTGAAGAAAAATTGAATTATTGTCGTCCTGTACAATAATGATTTCTTATATAATACTGTATATTCGGTTGTACAGAAATAGTTCTTCAAAACATTTTTATTTGGTTTAATTTGGTCTTATGATCATAAGAGTTTATGTCAGACACAGAAAAATCATAATATTTACATTTACAAATGTTTTCCTTTGTTTAACACTACTGAAAGCAATGCGTATCTATAACTGTATAAATACAGGTATGGGGTCAAGAGGTCACAGATGTGCGTATGGATAAACGTTCGACGTAATTTCTCAGTGACGTTATAAAGGGTTGACGCGCGTTCAGTGGATAACATGGTTTTGAAAAATAATGCATTTCACACGTTAAAAGTCACAATCAGGCAAATTCAAAGTATGAATAAGTCCCAAATGTAAATATAAGTACTAAGGTAATAAGGTATCATTTTAAGACATCTATCGGGCTATAAATACGGGTTGGTACGAGATTAAATTCATCATAAAGCCCTTCGGGGTAGGGTGGTGTAATTTCGACCGGTTATTTTTTTGTACTTAAAATTTCTTAAAGTATGTCACTGTTATGTTATGCTACAATTTTTACTGGATTCTTTTACCTTCAAAATACTTTCAATCTTTCAAATTACATTGATTTTTAATATATTTTTGGTCATAATATGAAATAAATGCGTCCGATTTACAAGATATGTGTGTTGGGTAATTTCGACCGCACACGGGGTATTTTCGACCGATGGGGCCAATACAAAGGACATACTTGGCGTCAGCTCTAATATAGTTAATAAAATATGAATTTTAATTTTTCTGCCATACAGCATAAAAGATCAAGTAAAAACACTGACCCAAAAAAAGACAATTTTCAAAATGTACCTAATTCGAAGACATCGAGTGCACCAGATGTCTATGACGCCGATTTGCCATTTGGTTAATGTATGCTACAAATGTACATGTGCAGGCATCTAAACCGCATGTAAATAAAACAAATGATTTTCACTATTGTAGTACTAGTTTCTACCAGGTATTAATGTATATAATATTTATTCTTATATTTTTTTTTCGGACCGTCATGAATTCTTTCTGGTGACAGATAGTAGATTGCGTCATTTTACACTGGTCGAAGTTACCCACTGACGCCGTCATGTAGGAATAACTTTGGTCGATTTCTTGTTCAGCTGATTTGCAATTTAATTTGTGAAAAACTAAAAATATATATATATATAGTTTCAAAACAAAATGAAGAATCGGTACAGTTTTTGGTATATTTAAAAGTAAAAATCCAAAAATATCACAAAACATTTACTGCAAGCGCTTTCGCCATGTTCGGCTCTTCAGGCAGTTATACAAATGTCAGGTAGGTTACCTGGTAACGTCAAAAGCATAAAGTTCATTGTGACGTCATAATAGATGTAGGTAGCGTTAAGTTGGCGTAATTGTTAATGTACAAATCTTGCACTAACTTTCACACATTATACAAATGAAATTTCAAAATATAAAATATACAATATCATTTGCGATTAAGTTTGGGTTTAAAGAGGTTGATAAAATAGTTTTCTTTTGCCAAACGTAAATTTTCGTTTTCATTTGGAAGTTTATAAAAAGGGAAAATCTTAAATATTCCTTTGCCACATTTTGCGAAATGTTCACAACACGGTGTATTACGCACACTAGGGTCTTTAATTTGTTGCTTGTGCACACGAACCCTGGCATTTAATTTTCCCGTTTGTCCAATATAATATTCCTTACACGTTGGACAGATGGCACAGTAGATAACGTTTTCCGATTTACAGTTCATAGATGAGTTGGTTCGAATTTCCATTCCTGATTTAAGTTGGATTTTATTCCCCTCTTCTAAATATGAACATGTTCCGCATCTC